>JAWPHD010003804.1:0-205457 GCA_037043455.1 Cyrtodaria siliqua
AACATTTTAATTGTTAAGATTCTGCTTGAAAACGCCTGATGAACCCCTTTTAATACACTTGTATCGCTAATATTTAAATACAATTGTATCGTGAATTTTTAAATGCAGTTGTATCGCTAATATTTAGATACAAATGTATCGCGAATATTTAAATACAATTGTATCACTAATCTTTAAATACAATTGTATCGCTAATCTTTAAATACAATTGAATCGCTAATCTTTAAATACAATTGTATCGCTAATCTTTAAATACAGTTGTATCGATAATTTTTATATACAGTTGTATCGGTAATCTTTAAATACAATTGTATCGATAATCTTTAAATACAGCTGCATCGATAATCTTTATAAAAATTGTATCGCTAATCTTTATATACAATTGTATCGGTAATCTGTAAATATAATTGTATCGGTAATCTTTTAATACAGTTGTACCGCTGATCATCTACGTGAAATACTATATTAATCGAATTCTTCATTTTACTGTTTCCAAATCTATATTCCCAGATTTATACTTAATATTGATCGGTATTTGTATTCCGTCGGTGTGTTCTTGGGCAAGACACTTTTCCTTAGCCTAGTCCGTCGGATGGGGACGTAAACCGGGCGGTCCCCCGTTTACGTCTACCATCCGAGCACGTTAAAGAACCATTGGAATCTATTCGACAATAAGAGTAGGGCAGGTTCCCGGATTCCTATGTATCCTTCCCCTCTCTCTAGGGCGGCTCTAAATAACCTATACTGTGTTGATGAGCCGTTAAACAACATTCAATGTTCGGTATTTGTATTTAAAAATGACAAGCACAATTTGAGATTTGATTGTATCTCTTTTAACGAATAGTTAATAGCAAAATCATTTCATACTGTAAGGAAGTTAGTGGTATCTCGATTTGCCCTAGAAATTTAAATTGTCTGAAGCTTACGCTAACTTTTCGTTAAGCACTTTTTCCCCTCATGTTTACGTGGTTAATTTTTTACACTTGTTTCTGATAGATACGCCGACGTTTCATATATGAGATTTTGGGCCGATATCGAGTTCAGAAAGAACTCGATATCGGCCCAAAATCTCATATATTTTAACAATATATTTTGAAGTTTGCCTCAGCAAAATGATGAGTTGTGACTCTTTTAAACGTTATCTTATTCATTAAAAAGGGGGGCCTTGTTTGACATTTAATTAATCAGATACAGCATTAGAACGAACAAATAATTAACAACAAAGGAAATAGTCGCGCTGTACGACAAAGGCTATCAAGTTATCGTTCAAAACTTCAGCTGCATTGTCAATCTTCTATTGATCTTTCATCATACCATGTAGATGTACCATCGATTATATCTGATATACAAAGAAGCATGAGCAGCACAAAATGAAATTACATTTTGTAAGCTGGAAGACATGTTTTGCTAAAATCCATTTTATGATTAAAAAGCTCCATTGTCTGAAAATTAGTAAATTAATTGTTGTACTTAATCCTATATTATGACGGCGTATGATGAACATCGTAACACACTCCAGACATTATTGGAAATGCCGTTATAAATCAAATGACAAATAAGCAAACGAACATTTTACAGACAACACTAAAACGAACATATGTATAAACAAAGAGGGACACAATCGTATAAAAGAACATATGGAAGAAATGTATTACCAAATAAAAAGGTAATGTAGAAATCAATAATATAATTAAACAGATCGACCAACAAAGGCCATTAACGTCATGTAAGGAAAATGAATATATTGATTCTCAAAATTGGATATAATAAGTACTATCAAACAAAACGTAGTGCAGACAAAGACATGCCCATCAACAGTATTAGCTGTCCATGGCCACGGATTCCCGAATCTTCAATTATCTTCATATTAAAATTTAAAACACAGAAAATGAACAATAAAACACTCGGAAGACTGAAACAACCTTATAATCTATTAACTTTCACCTCGATCATTCTGATCGGCTTTTCGATATTTAAAGTAACTATCCCGCCAACAACATGCACATTTTACAACAATTGTAAACCATTTCTAAGCTTACTAACCATAAGGTATATATGTAACTTACAAATGTTGCAAATCTCAACTCTAAAACGAATATATAACCACCTCAATTTGGCCAGGCATAAAATCGCCCTATCATGCTTCGAATTATGAGTTACCAACTCGAAATTTATTTTACGCATACTCAATTGCAGTAATTTTAGGTACCCGTTACTAAATATAGATTTTTAATCTGCATATATGCATTAATATAAAACATCAACACATGGGCAAAGTTTAACGGAGCCCCGCATGTCCCCTGCGGAGCTCCGCAGAGTTTGAAAGTGTTGTGTAAATGTCAAACTCCCCGCAGTGGTTACTGCCCTTTTCTGTTACAGCAACTACCCGCAGTGGTTACTGCAGTGGTACTGTCCCTTTCTGTTACAGTAGACACTGCCACCACACACATTTATAGCTGAAATCTTCAATTTTTCAATTTTAGCGAATATATATTTTACATGCGCACCGGTTACTTGTAAACAAACATTATTCCGTTGAGAACATTACAGAAGCTGTGCGTAAATTTAATAAAGAGATTACATCCAAGCCAAAACAGGTTGAATGTTTTCAACATCTTCTCGAAGGTGATGATGTTATTGCCAATTGGTTGCCTGTTGGTTACGGCAACTGTTTGCCGTAACCAAGCATTACCTAGAGCATCGCCATTTTGTAATCACATGACCTCAGCTATCGTCACGTGATTTGTGTGATTATTGGCTACAATATCACTGCGCGGAGGTTGGATTTACACCTGTGCATATACAAAGGGAATTTCAGTGACCATGCTGCAATGTGTTTGATTACAGCTTGTTTCGCACCTCGTTTACATCCTGGTTTGGCTTTATACTCGTATACAAGTTTCGTTTATTTCCAAATTTCCAACAGGCAAACAGCCCATGAGGATATACATATAAATTCGCCGTTTTTTTGTGTTTACGTTAGTATTTGATAGGTTTTTGAATATAAATAAAGTATTGTGTAAAGTGCTTTGTCTTGTATCATATCACCATGTCGTTCAGTGGTAAACATTATTTCAATCAATTAAGAAATTGATTAGTTTACAACTATACACAGTGATGTAATACTAGCTTACAACTCTATATAGTGATGTAATATTAGTTTACAACTTTAGACAGTGATGTAATACTAGTTTACAACTATACACAGTGATGTAATACTAGTTTGCAACTATACATAGTGATGTAATACTAGTTTACAACTATACACAGTGATGTAATACTAGTTTGCAACTATACACAGTTATGTAATACTAGTTTACAACTATACACATTGAGTGATGTAATACTAGTTTACAGATATACACGGTGATGTAATACTAGATTACAACTATACATAGTGATATAATACTAGTTTACAACTATAGACAGTGATGTAATACTTGTTTACAACTATACACAGTGATGTAATACTAATTTACAACTATTCATACAACTATAGACAGTGATGTAATACGAGTTTACAACTATACACGGTGAGGTAATACTAGTTTACAACTATACACGGTGATGTAATACTAGTTTACAACAAAACACGGTGATATAATACTTGTTTACAACTCTACACAGTGATGTAATATTAGTTTGCAACTATACACAGTGATGTAATACTAGTTTGCAACTATACACGGTGATGTAATACTAGTTTACAACTATACACGGTGATGTAATACTAGTGTGCAGCTATACAGAGTGATGTAATACTAGTTTACAACTATACATAGTGATGTAATACTAGTTTACAACTATAGACAGTGATGTGATACTAGTTTACAACTATACATAGTGATGTAATACTAGTTTACAACTATAGACAGTGATGTGATACTAATTTACAACTATACACAGTGATGTAATACTAGTTTGCAACTATACATAGTGATGTAATACTAGTTTACAACTATAGACAGTGATGTGATACTAGTTTACAACTATACACAGTGATGTAATACTAGTTTGCAACTATACACAGGGATGTAATACTAGTTTGCAGCTATACACAGTGATGTAATACTAGTTTACAACTATACACGGTGATGTTATACTAGTTTGCAACTATACACGGTGATGTAATACTAGTTTGCAGCTATACACAGTGATGTAATACTAGTTTACAACTATACACAGTGACATAATACTACTATACACGGTGTTGTAATACTAGTTTACAACTATACACGGTGATGTAATACAAGTTTACAACTATAGACAGTGATGTAATACTAGTTTACAACTATACACAGTGATGTGATCTAATAATAATTTACAACTATACACATTTATGTAATACTAGTTTACAACTATAGACAGTGATGTAATACTAGTTTACAACTATACACAGTGAGTGATGTAATATTAGTTTACAACTATATACAGTGATGTAATACTAGTTTACAACTTTACACAGTGATGTAATATCAGTTTACAACTATACACAGTTATGTAATACTAGTTTACAATAAAACACGGTGATGTAATACTAGTTTACAACTATACACGGTGATGTAATACTAGTTTACAACTATACACAGTGACATAATACTAGTTAACAACTATACATAGTGATGTAATACTAGTTTACAACTATACACGGTGTTGTAATACTAGTTTACAACTATACACAGTGATGTAATACTAGTTTACAACTATGCATAGTGATATAATACTAGTATACAACTATACACAGTGATGTGATGTAATAATAATTTACAACTATATAAACATTGATGTAATACTAGTTTACAACTATACACAGTGATGTAATACTAGTTTGCAGCTATACACAGTGACGTAATACTGGTTTACAACTATACACGGTGATGTAATACAAGTTTACAACTATACACGGTGATGTAATACAAGTTTACAACTATACACAGTGATGTAATACTAGTTTACAACTATGCATAGTGATATAATACTAGTTTACAACTATACACAGTGATGTGATGTACTACTAATTTACAACTATACATCTTGATGTAATACTAGTTTACAACTATAGACAGTGATGTAATACTAGTTTACAACTATTCACAGTGAGTGATGTAATATTACTTTACAACTATATACAGTGATGTAATACTAGTTTACAAATATACACAGGGATGTAATATCATTTTACAACAACACACAGTGATGTAATACAAGATAAATCACATAAAACTGCGTTCTATTTCTTAGGTATATATAAAAGAGATTTCTGTTCTTTAAAACCTATGATGAAAAACAAATGGAAAACACTGAGCTATACATTATTCATATATATGTTTACAACATATATGTTTCATTATTTACAGGGAATTCAGTGCATGGAACCAGGTGGTATCCTTGATCATTTTGTCGACTGTCATAGTCATCGGGTTCAACGCCAACTTGTTCATCATCCACTGTATATACCGGAAGAAAATCGGAACAGACTACATCAACCCTGTGCTTCTCGCTATCTCGATAAAGAACGTTATCGCAATCGCCACGTGCATACCTCTTGCCGTAATGATGCTGAGTTTTCCCGTCACTATACTCTACAACACGTGCGTTATTCAGGAAAACGTCACTTTTGTAGTCTTGTTTGCTGGTTTTCTTTTTCCATCTGTTTTGAGCATTGTTCAATGTGACCACATCCTACGACAACATAATCTATTAATAGGCGGAAAAAGAATTAAATTCGTCTTATGTTTCGTTTCGATAGCATCAATTTTGCTTGGAATTCAGGCGGAGATTCAGACGGAAGATCATCATGGGTGTCATCTCTGGTCACACAGAGTAGATTCTGTAGTGTTGCTTTATTTATACACATTCGGATTGATATGTTTTCTTGCACTGGCAACCATGGTGATATGTTACGTGCTAATTTATAGACATGCAAGCGCTGCCCAGACGGCCGTGATTCGTACTCTGCGAGGTAGACATGCCAGCGGGTTAGAGAACGAAAACGAATCTGGTAAGTTTACTTTTAAAAAAGCATACGCCAGGCTACATTAAATACCATTGTTGATGTGCAAGCAATATTATAATCAAATAGTATATTACCGTAACATGTGACTTATTCGTTCTATTGGTCAGCAGGTATTAAATAGAGAAAATTATGTCAGTGCCTTTACTATCAATTTTATTATGCGAGGCTTAGAAAACGAAGGATGGCGAGGCTCTGCCGAGCCATTCTTCGTTTTCGTGCCGAGCCTAATAAACTTGATAGTAAAAGGCACTGACATAATATTCTATTTATCATGTAGATTATCCACATTTTTTGTATGAATTACTATTATTACCTATTTCTCAAAATGTTTCTCCTATCGAGGACGCCGCCATGTTGTTTTTGTTTGTTTTATGACGTCAGGCAACGTTACGTGTATGACATCCGATAACGTTAAGTACAATAAACGCTGAGAGATTCCGCATTGATTTGCTCTATTGGTCATTGCCTAATAAAGCAAAATTTAATAGGTCAGCCCTTTATTAGGCAGAAAAGTGCATATCTGCATGATAAATAGAGATTATTTAACTGCTGGGATCGATTATAGGGAAATCTTCATGAGTGGTAGACGTGTGGTTCTTTTCACGAACGAGCGCACGCGAGTGAGTGAAAGAACAAAGCACGTCTGAAGGATTACCCAATAATCGATCCCAGCAGTTAAATAATCTATTTATACATTTTAAATTACGTTTTTCAAACACATATTCGCTTTATTGAAAGTTATCGGCGGATGACGTCGACGTCAGCAACACTTTGTTAACGTCACGCCTCAACGTCTCAACGTTAGTTATTATTGTGTTCTGAGTTAGCAACGTTAGTTTTTATTGAGTTCTGAGTTAGTTATTAATATTTAACGATTATGAATATTCTTGCACTGAGAAATCCCGATCTTTCACGCATAGAAATGTAATAAAGAGAGTGCTTCGGCGTCTTTACGTTCATTTATTTGAATACCCACTTAGCGGATTTTCATCAAACTGCTCCTTGTTTAAAAGCAACATGTTTTTTTTAACTCTATGTGTTAACTATTATAGTTTTGTCAACAAATGCCGAAAGACCAGCCCGAGTGTCACTTGTTAAAACTCGCTGACATGTTATATAATAAAATCATTTTATAAAGAACGGCTTACCTTGGCAGGAATTGAATCATATATAAATATTTTATTCAGCAAAATTCCAAAAGGTCATAAGACCCATGAGGATACAAAACTTATATATATGCAAGGTTGACAGCAGGTTCATGCACTAGTTATGTGTACTTACGTAAAAGTACTAGTGTTTCACTATAAAGCTTTTAAAGGAAAAAATCAAGACATATTTTCAGTCATGCATGGTATTGTTATTATTAATACATTTTAAACAGTCTTTAATCGCATAATATATGCGGAGAAGATGACATTTAGATGTCATTTAAATCCTAATTAACTTTATTTCACCTTTTATAGAAAACATCCTATTTTTTTTAATAAATCATAAATGTTATCAATTACACAGCGCCTAACATAATATATGTATGGGCGGCCATTGCCGCCAAAAGTATGTTTTTAATAAATCATCCAGTCAAAGGTTAATTAATTCATCGGTATTATATTTAATTCAATGTATCTTCAATTGATTCACTACTTTTTTTTTGAAACCAGCTAATCAATCTTAAAACAATCCGATGCTTTGTGAAATAATCTGGAGTGTTTTTTTTTCAAACCATCTAATCGAACTTGAAACGATTCAATGCAATGCTAAACAGTTCAGTCGGGAATATGAATCAAAGCAAGAGAATGTGAACCAATTTAAAAGTAACCCAGTCAATTTACCGATACGTGAAACAATCTATAGGAAACTGAATTAATGCAAGACCAAAGCACTCAATTCAATGACAGCAGAATCAATTTGACATAAAGACAAATGGCCGATACTGAACATAATTAATACGATGTAAAGTGAATTAATTCAGCGCATTCCCAAACAGTTGTGCGAGGGCGCCACTTGCACATACATAAGCTAGAAAAGTTACTTCCTTGATAAGCCCTCTCCGGATCTTCACCGCGTGCACGTCGTAGAGAGGGCACAGTCAGCAACCATGTAGGATCGACCTATTGGGTTAACCCTTGCCCGCACCGCCCTCGAACGTACTGCAGGGACTGCCGGAACTGGTTTTACTTGTTTCTTTTGATGCAGCATTAACGGGATGGTTGCTGACTGACCGAGAGTGAAGATGTCTCCTTCGTCCCGCCCGCGAGGAACAACCACAGAAGCAGCTAGTTGAGCGTCGACAGCCTGCATGGATCGAGTGTATGGTGTGGTATATGTGGGCTTCTGTACATATGGAATGCGTGGTCGACGACTAAGCAGCTGAACGGAAGTGGGGAAGCCTGGCGTTGTACACGGAGCGAAGGAGTCAGCAACCTGCGTGCCTATAGAACTTCGGGGAAGGCCTCCGGGGACGCCGGGTGCAGTGGCGGGGTGGCCCATAAACAGGACCCCGGCCGACACACCAGTAGCGGATGTAGAGCAACACCACCTAGCGGATGTATGTTCCAGCGCCACGCCAGACAGACACCTCAACACCACAGCGACTACACAGAGCGGAAGCGACATCCATCAACATATCAACAATAGAATCGACGCCGACACCACATCACACAGATACAACCGACACACTACATCGATGAAAAGTCCAAACATAATGTCGAGCCAACGGGGGATTCTTCCCGGGGGCTCATATGGTAGAGGAACTCTAATCCTTAGAACAACAACAACATCCTTGATAAGCATTCCATACAGTGTCTTGTTAGGGCAAGATGTGATGTTAAGATGCGATGGTCGATGGTAAGATGCGGTGGTAAGATGCGATGGTAAGATGCCATGGTCGATGGTAAGATGCGATGGACCATAGACCAAAAAATATAATATCGATGAATTAATTAATCTTTGACTGGATGCTTTATTAAAAACATACCTTTGGCGGTAATGGCCGCCCATATATATGGGCTTGACTTCTAACAACAACACCATACACATCATCAGTGTATACATATTTATTACGTATATATAGACACAGTGATATGTTATATCACATACAACAGTTGTAGTTGTGTCTAGCTCTTTTTAGTTGCATGAAAGTATACTGTTACTATCCTATTTACTTTCAGGTAAAGACAACTCTGTTACTTCTCAGAGGATCGATCTTACCATCATTAAAACTTTACGACAGAAGACGTCCACCGCCATTTTGAAACCCATGTTTGGAATTGTATTCACCAACGCACTATGTTCGCTGCCATGGGTTATTCTATACGGTGTTACCCTGCACGATGAACACAGATATGAGAAGTACTCGGAACTCAGGATATTAACTATGGCTATCATGTATGTGCCCATAGCCACCGACTTCGTCATATTCTTGGCATTTTCAACAAAGGGTCGAACTGCTATGAGGTCGATTTTCCGTAAAAATCGTTCCACGGTGTCACCGTGGACAACAAATCACCGCTGAATCCGGTGAAAAACATTTTCTCTGAGAACGATATACGTCGAATACATTGAGCACAACAAGGGAAATAAATCCTATTTATGAACTTAATAAAACAATTACATAAAGATGAGCCCTTTCGTCGCCAAATTTCAAATATCGTCTGCTTAAAGACACATTTGCTACTTGGTCATTGAAAAAGAAAGCATGGGAAGCTTGAATATTTACAGCCAGCACGCTTCATGGCTACATAAATTAAGGCCCGCTCTTAGTTTTTTATGTGTATAGCATTGCTATATTGAGGGTAAGAATAGCTTAACATCACTTTGTAATTTACATTTATTCTATAGCATTGAGATTATTTTGAAAATACATGCCATTGAAAGAATAGTTTTTTATTTTTTTACAGTTATTGACTTTGAAATTTGGATGGTGTGATAACATGTATTTAATTTAGAAATGATGTCTCGTGTGCCATTTTTAGATAAATGGACAACTCTATGGACAAATTTATTTAACATAAAAAACAAAACATCTTCGAGTAAAATTGTACGAAACTTTTCGAATATAAAGGGCTCTATTTCTGCCAAATAAATATTGTTTCTGATATCAAAAGTGTTGAATTACTGTTATCTATTATATCGTTGACAATGCTCATGCCTATAATATGCATTTGCATATAATTTCAATTTTGGATTTTCTTTTCAAAGATGGCTGACCAATAGCCCTTAAGTATTATGTTATCTGTTTTCAATGATTTAAACCAGTATTTAAGTATTCTTACATAACGTGTTATAAATAAAGGATATCTGCCTATTGAATTACTGTCATCTATTATAACACTGACAATGTTCATGCCTATAATATGCATTTGGATGAAAATTTCAATTAACCATACCCCATCCATTTTGGATTGTCTTTTCAAAGATGGCTGAACAATAGCCCATAAGTATTATGTTATCTGTTTTCAATGCTTTAAACCAGTATTTAAGTATTCTTACATAACGTGTTATAAATAAAGGATATCTACCTATTGAATTATGTCATCTATTATATCATTGACAATGTTCATGCCTATAATATGCATTTGGATGAAAATTTCAATTAACCATACCCCATCCATTTTGAATTTTCTTTTCAAAGATGACTGACCAATAGCCCATAAGTATTATGTTATCTGTTTTCAATGATTTAAACCAGTATTTAAGTATGCTTACAGAACGTGTTATAAATAAAGGATATCTACCTATTGAATTATGTCATCTATTATATCACTGACAATGTTCATGCCTATAATATGCATTTGGATGAAAATTTCAATTAACCATACCCCATCCATTTTGAATTTTCTTTTCAAAGATGGCTGACCAATCGCCCATAAGTATTATGTTATCTGTTTTCAATGATTTACACCAGTATTTAAGTATTCTTACATAACGTGTTATAAATAAAGGATATCTACCTATTGAATTACTTTCATCTATTATATCATTGACAATGTTCATGCCTATAATATGCATTTGGATGAAAATTTCAATTAACCATACCCCATCCATTTTGGATTTTCTTTTCAAAGATGGCTGACCAATAGCCCATAAGGTCACATACCACTATTGATGTGAGGCTTCTGATTGGTTGAAAAAAGTATAGGTCTAATAGGGCATTTAGTCAGATTGTAAGGTAGATTCTGATTGGATTAAATTATCCAAATCATAACAAATCCATATAAAACATCCAAAAAATATATTTCCAACATAAAACATGTTCATTTAGGATATTTTGGCTGAAATTTACATTTTTATGGGTACAGTTGTACTGAGAGTATATTTGCAAAAAGTAAAATTTCTTCACTGCCATTCTTGGGGTGCCCACCTTAAGTGCAATATTAAAGGCTGAAAGCAATACAATACTCCCAATTTGCTTGTCATTTTTGAGTGTCTCTAAGATAGTTCTTTAAAAAAAGTTAGGTTTTATCATCCGTTCCGATATAGGAATAGGGGTTGTAGGCCAAAAGGCTATAATGGAGGCCTATGGGAATTGCAATAGTGGTATATGACCTAAAGCTAGATTCTGCATAGGGTAAAACTAAAAGCAGACATACTTTTTTTCTAACACAATGATTTGAAAGTGTGAGAAATGTTGAATTATGGTGTATTTTGACTTTTCTTATAACTCTTTTCATGATTTTTAAATATTTGAAAGTTTTATGATGCAAAACGTAAAATTTCTTCACTGCCATTCTGGGGGTGCCCACCTTAAGTGCAATATTAGAGGCTGAAAGCAATACAATACTCCCAATTTGCTGGTCATTTTTGAGTGTCTCTAAGATAGTTCTTTAAAAAAAGTTAGGTTTTATCATCCGTTCCGATATAGGAATAGGGGTTGTAGGCCAAAAGGCTATAATGGAGGCCTATGGGAATTGCAATAGTGGTATATGACCTAAAGCTAGATTCTGCATAGGGTAAAACTGAAAGCAGACATACTTTTTTTCTAACACAATGATTTGAAAGTGTGAGAAATGTTGAATTATGGTGTATTTTGACTTTTCTTATAACTCTTTTCATGATTTTTAAATATTTGAAAGTTTTATGATGCAAAACAGGTAATTTAAATTCTTTTATTAAGGGTTGTGGACACAAAATTAGCCATACCTGACACCTGGTATACACATTTGGCCTGTAATGCACATGTCTGACAAAAGTAAAGGTATATCTAGTAAATTTTATTCATTTCTGAGGGCTTTGCATACATGTTTTGGCAAAAATGTCAGAAAGCGACAATCGACATCTGTCCGCAAAGATGTCGAAAAGCCGCTTATGTCTGTTTTGAAAAGATGTTGAGGAAAATTCTGACTCTGAGTTCATTTTATGCGGTTTAATACATTTTACAAATTAAATTATTTAGTTGGCAAAAAATATGACCTTTTCTATGTTTTTTAAAAGTTTTTTTCTACCCCAACCCCTACATTTTAATGAATTTTCATGGATCTGTACTGTAAACAGTGCTTATTGGCTGCATGATTACATGAAAATGACCTGTAAAGATGGTACAAACAAAAGCTAATAAAAAATACATTAAATAGTACAGTTACAGGCAGTCTTGTGGTAGTGAGCATATTGTAAAACATGGCATGGCCCTAAAAATGGAGTTGGGGAGGATAGTCTCAGAATTATTTTTTGTCATTTTTAAACTGAAAAGTTGCATTTTCTTGATGGTTTCACATATATCTACCTATTGAATTATGTCATCTATTATATTACTGACAATGTTCATGCCTGTAATATGCATTTGGATGAAAATTTCAATTAACCATACCCCATCCATTTTGGATTGTCTTTTCAAAGATGGCTGACCAATAGCCCATAAGTATTATGTTATCTGTTTTCAATGATTTAAACCAGTATTTAAGTATTCTTACATAACGTGTTATAAATAAAGGATATCTGCCTATTGAATTATGTCATCTATTATATCACTGACAATGTTCATGCCTATAATATGCATTTGGATGAAAATTTCAATTAATCATACCCCATCCATTTTGAATTTTCTTTTCAAAAATGGCTGACCAATAGCCCATAAGTGTTATGTTATCTGTTTTCAATGATTTAAACCAGTATTTAAGTATTCTTACATAACGTGTTATAAATAAAGGATATCTACCTATTGAATTACTGTCATCTATAATATCATTGACAATGTTCATGCCTATAATATGCATTTGGATGAAAATTTCAATTAACCATACCCCATCCATTTTGGATTTTGTTTTCAAAGATGGCTGACCAGTAGTCCTTAAAAGCATGTACATATCGTCACTAAAATATTTTGAAAATGGTTATAAAAATTGGGCATCGAATGTAAAAAAAAAGATAAACAAATATGGTTTTACAAATGTCTGGAATGACCCAAATTCTGTTAATGCTAAATACTTTATGAATTGAATTGAATTGGGGTTTTACGGTTTTTGATTCTTTTATACAACGATGGTTTGTAAATAAGGAATCAAGTGGTGTACTTGAATTATACAATCATTATAAATTGAGTTTTAATTATGAATCATACCTTGATATGTTACCATGTAACCTCAGACCATATTTGACAAAATTCAGCCTATCAGCACATTCGTTAAGAATACAGACCGGTAAATACTCTCGTAATAGAACACCTAGAAATGAAAGATATTGTCAATGCTGTCACAGTATTGATTTGGAAGATGAATACCATTTTATTTTGATTTGTCCTGGTTATATATATGTAAATTGGGTGTCCCGGCTCAGAGATCTCGCTTCGCTCGATCCTGATCCGGTAACACCCAATTTACATATATATCTATTTTAAAAAAGTTTTAATAAATCAGGTAAATACATGAACACGACTCTATTATTTGCAATTATGAACTGTGTTTTAACATCTTTGTGTTTTTTACCGGTGCCTAATATTGCGCAATGTAAATTATCTGATTTTGGCATTTCAGGCATATCATCCAGATATTCCTCGGAAACATAATCCCAATTCTCATAAGCAGTACGTAAATTCATATAAGCAAATATTAAATCGATTTGCTTTGAAGTCGATGCGTGATTTTTATCCCACTCATTTTTCGATACTGTAAATTTGTTTAATGATTTATTATACTGTTCTTCCTCTTTGCATATTTTTGACATTTTTATTTACACGTTTATTTTTTTTTTATAAATACAAATTCATTTGATGTTTCTTTAATACAAAACAAATTTGTTGATTTGTTATCAAAATTACATTTAAATTAATAATTTTCTGACCTTGAATACAAAGGTGGTGGATCGTACTCATACACATTACTAAAACAATTTATTACACACTTTTTAGACTTTTTTGTAATGTTGCCATTGCTTCCTTTCTTCCCTGCTCTACTAGTTCTTTTTTTTGAGCTTCACTTATTTCAGCCTTTTTTTGTTTGGTGTCTTCTTTTAAACTATAATATTTATCTAACTCATCTAAAATCATCTTAAACTCTTGATCAGATATTTGTGCATCACTCAACGCTTTTGATATTAACTGCTTTATACTATTTAACTTAGACTCTGCCAAAGTTTTTATTTCATGATGTTTTTGAGCTTTTGCATTAAGCTTGCGTCTGATAAAATTAATACAAACACCTGTAGCTCCACATACTATTGCTGCTATTTCTAAAGGTAATAAAACTGGAATAGCAAATCCAATCCCAGCCATAATAACACCTGCAGATATTAAGGTAGTGTCAATTCCATCTGTAATATTAATACCGCGTTTATATTTTTTATAAAGTGACTGACGTATATCTCGTTCTGTAATTAACTTTTTTTCAATCTCTGAAATCTTTTGTAATCTATAATTTTGTCCGTTTTCCACCGAATTTTCCACTGACAAATCAGGATATAAAATTGGTGCTGTCGGTTGCTTTATTTTTTATTAATAAATAAAAAATTAAATTAATTCAATTAATAATGATGCCACCGTATTTACAGCTGTAGCGTTAGCAACCTTGCATACAAAGTTAACAACAGAACCAGCGCCAATCTCTAAAGGTTTATCAAAGTTATCATGATTGCGTGGAATGATGTGAAGCGTTATACCATAATTTGGTTGTTCAACACCATTGACAGAAACTATTACAGATACGTCACCAACTAATCGTTCACATGCTAAACCTATTCCCATAATCCGTCCACGGCGTGTCATTACATGCCCCACATTTGATTCTGCTCCACCGTTACCAAATGAGAGTATTCTATTTAACACAAGTGGGCCCTTAGCCTCTGCAAATATTGTTATAATTCCATATTTAAGATTATCAACTCTATTTTTTAAATGATTAAACTGGTTAACAAAAGGCACAATTCGTCTATATAAATTTTGAACATCATTTATCAAAGCCTCTAAGTCTTCTGTTTTTTTAGGTCTTGTTGGTCAATATATACTTATTGTTGTTTTTTTTATAAAAATATATTTTTTAAATAATTTCTAAAACACAACTTATAGGCAAACCGTGATTATCTATTTTGTAGCCATACTCATCTCTAACTTCTATTTTCAATTCATTAATTGCACCATTCATAAGACAGTGATATTCAGGATAAAAACTTGTATATACTATATCTCCAAACTGCTTATTTACTACAGGCACAACACCTATAATAGCGCTTGGTGCGCCATTGAAATAATTACTACTTGTATTAACTTGTTCCAGGTGAACATATAGCTGTTTATAAGGAGCTAAATTAATTGGGTAATCTCCCATATTAGTACCTGTCAACCATTTTCTGTCCTTGAATCCCAGCATTTTTGAAAGACCGCTTGACATTCGTGTCTCTATTGGCGTATGTATAATGGCTGCACCAATTTGGACAATATTGTCCAGGATAATATTTTCATTTAGCAATTTAAAATCTTTTACCAAGTCTTGAAAGTTATAAAGTCCACTTGGTAAATGTTTTATTTTATCTGGGTTTCGTGTCTTTATGGTTTCATTAATAATATTATGCCAACCGATAGTGTATGTAAAACTTTTTAATCCAACGCGCTTGGTTCCATCTCTTTTATCGATATACTGTTGTAAATTAATAGAGTTGTCTATGTTTGAAATTGTATGAAACATTATTTTTTTAATATATATATATATAAAAACACAAATAAAAATGATTTCTGAAGAATTCAAATATAACCCAGATGCTCACTATTTAAATACTTTTAGCAAGAAAGTGATAGATATAATAAATCAAAACATAGTCATTACATCAGACGGTAAAGACTTTAAAGCATCATTTCCAAATGTCTTCGAAAAATACAAACTTTCATACGTCAAATCAGATGCAATAGTCCAACGTTGGGGAACAGATTGGATGTTATTTTGGCAGAATCAGTTAAACTTTGCTATTTATTGTGCGACCACTGGATGTGGTATTGATTTCAACAATCATCTAAAAGCTGATACTCTGGTTGGTTCGTTATTTCGATTTCATGTCTATTACCAAGTCAGAAGAATACTATTTGAAATGAGTGTAGCAATGCCGCAAGACTCAAATTGGAATGCATTTAGTAACACATATAACCGAAACGCATACGAGAGAATATGCAAGGAGTTTAACGTTGACTTAAATTCAGACTGGAGACAGAAACAAAGCTATAATAATGGTTTAGGAACAATTTACAATTACTGGACAAATATTGGTTATCATCCTTTGGTCTATGAGAGTGATAAAACATATCATATTGATTACATTGCGCAAGGATTTGAAGCTGACAATAGTTGGTCTACTTTTATACTAGATGATTCATCTGGATTGACAAGAGCAGGAGTAGAAAGAATCAATGACAGCATAAGAACATACTGCTGGGCAATTCTTGGTTCACAATCACAAACAAGAACTGATATACTTGGAACTGGAACGGCATTTGATGCACAATTTTTTTTTTTAGCAAATGTAGAGGACGCAATAAATAGCCCCATTGACTTGCCCAGTCAAATTTCAAGATATGAAAACACCTTAAAATATGCAAGAAGTAAAGTCAATTTTGTCTACGGAAGTGGATTGTATATGTCTCCGAGCGACATGGAATTAAGAATTGGAACAATACAAGACTACAATAATGAAATTGTAATAGCAACCGATGCACAAGCATTAGGATTGAACAATGATGTAAATGTAAAACCAGTGCCACCAAAAAATATTCAACCTTTTCAAGGCACCACAACAAAGAAATTTTTACCGGAACATTCTGATAAATCGATACATAAAACTTTGGAACATAACCCACCAGAAATACAAAAAATAGCGATTGAACACGAAGATAACAAAACAACTATAATTGTTGGTACCATAGTAATAGGTCTTGCTGCATTATTTATTTACGAGATTTACTAAACCACTCTTTAGCTGCCACATACAACAAACCGGAAACAAACACAAGCAAAGCCCATAGATTGTTACCAAGCCAATTAATAACATTACCTGTTGCAGATAAAAGCCATGATACTATTGCACCAATAACTCCTGGAAGTGCTGCAGCAGCTTTACCAGCTAGGTTGGCAAGAAGTTTACCAAGATTAAATAGTTGTTTTTTTATCCAATCTTTTACACTTGATGGATCAGGCTTTGGGGTTGGAGTTGGAGTTGGAGTTGGAGCAGCACTTGATGTGGGAATAATAGAATTAATTATCACCCCAAGAATCATACCAAATGCAGTTAAAATACTAACAATAGTAATACCTTGCTCCCTAAACAATGTTTTGATCCTCTCACCAAGTGTTGTATCCTCGTTTAACATTTTGTTTATTGTCTCTTTTATTCTGCTTACTTGGTTACGAAAAGCTTCTCTGTTTTCATTAATGACATCCATTCTTGCACCTCTCTCATCTTCAAGGTTTTTGATGCGATCGCTAATTCTTTTTATCTGGAATTCATCATTATCAGTCTTAGCTTGTTCTAACTTTTGTTTTTCTCTTGTTATGTCTTTATCAAGTTGTGTGAGTTTTGCTACGTTATTGGTAAGTTCTTCCTTGACAGTTGTCATCGCTTTTACTATTCCATCCATTTCACGCTTGTCTATATTTGTTTGTGTTTCAGCATCAGGACGCTCAATCACATCCCAGTCATAAAGAGCACTTTCCATTGACTGTGCTGTGTCATTCGCAACACTTGATAAATCTTGTAATGGGATAGCATCCACATTATCTGGTAAATCGTTTATTGTGCTCTCCAATACTTGTCTAAAATTTTGTGATACTTTTGTTTTACTGTCATACTCCGGTAAATTTAAAAACTGTCTTACCGCCCTTGTTCCCCCAGAGCCAATAATCCTGTTATATTCATTTGTCAAAGAACCAAGAGCAAGAAATGTAAAAGAGCCTTGCCTGGCAGTTATTCTTATTTCTTTATCACCAACAATCCAGTATAATGTTTTACCATCATCTGATACTTTAAACTGGTCATAATCCATTTTGTCCGGTGCCATCTTATATCGTTTTCCTATTTCATTATAAAAGGATTTTACAAGATTTTTCTTGTATATTTCAAGTGTGGATTCTGCCAGCTCTCCTCGAAGGTCAGCAATATGGTCGCTTTGATTAAGAAGACTTCTTCGAACAGGCTCATCAGGCACCATTGGTAAATCATCATCAAATAATTCATCATAATCATCTGGATCGTACGTAGGATTGTCATATTCAAATCCTCCTTCAGCCATTGTTTATTTTATTTAATTTTAAAAAATATATTTAAAAAATAAAAACAATGTCGGCTTACGGAAACAAACTCAGCCCTCATAGAAAACTAAGAGAACCTCATGGTGCCAAAGGCATCCGCACAAGTGTAGTAATAACTAATAATCCATCAACAATAGACCAAAACCAGCAACTGCTTGTGAGATTTCCCAATCTAAGTACTAATGATGTGATAGTTCCAAGTACTGCTCGTCTTGCCTTTGAAATAGAACTTAAAAGCAGAACAGACGCCAACGCTACTCTATTTCAAAATCTGGGTAGAACAATTGTGAAAAAAATGACAATAAGAATAAGTGGCAATGAAGTCATGTCAATAGATGACAGTGATATATATCATTGTTATGTAGACTTATGGAAAAGCCCTAGCGAACGACAAAACATAGCTTACCAAGGTATTGGTAAACCAAACATGCTAAAACATAGAGTTAGCGCGGGAGATGCTTCCTCAGACACTAAAGATGAAGCTATAGCAGCAGCTTATGGAAATAGATTTTGTATTCCACTGGACTTTGAAATGTTAGAAAGTCATATGCCATTTTATCAAGCGGGGCTTGGTGATAGGTTAGAATATGAATTAACGTTTAACGATTATAACAAAGTTATCAAAAGCAGTGATGCTGATGCATCTTATGTAATAAAAAATATCTGCTTGGAATTTGATACGGTTAGTGATGTTGAATTAGCCAGACAAATAAGACAGCAAATCAATGGTAAGATGTCATTTATGTATGATCGTATCTTGCGGCATAGAAAAATAATAACAAACAAATCTGATACTCTTTGGAACATCAACATTAATGTACCAGCACGGAGCATGAAAGGTATGTTAATGCTGTTTGAAGACCCAGAAAGAACAGACACGGAAACCTATTACAACCCAAAGATTGAAAAGGTTGAAATGACAATAGAGGGAGTACCAAATCAGTTGTATAGTCAGGGTATGAAGGCATATCAACATTGGGATGAAATCAACAAATATTTTGCCTTGACATCAAAAAGAAACAAAGAGACAGAAATAGTAGCGAGGGACTTAAACTTTACCAATGTTTCTCTTGAGACTTATTTGACAAAATCATATGCTTTGTGGCTTGACCTTAGAACATGTAATGACAATTTATTACACGGCAGTGGAAGAAGAATAGAAAACGGCAGTGAAGGCATAACGATATTAATAAATAAAAAAGCAGATGCAGATCAAACTTTAAATATTTACATATATATAATACAAGATGCGCAAATCAATTTCGAAGATGGAAGATTTAAAGAAGCAGGATACTAGTTTGCAACAAAAATATCCTAAATATTCACACAGTGCCATTATTTGCGGTCAGACAGGCTGCGGCAAAACAGAGTTTGTTCTTGACATACTTGAACAAGAGTATGTTGGAGTTTTTGAACATATAATTATATTGTGTCCAACCATAGATTGGAACGAAGCTTATAAAAATAGATCCTGGATAGGAGATGTGAGAAACCCGATAGATAAAAAAATAACAATTGTCAATCCTGTTAGCAACGGTAAAGAAATGCTACAAGAACTGTTGCGTTTCTTTTTCAAACAATATGCTGGCCAGCCCACATTATACATCATTGACGATTGCTCAGCCACAAAAGAATTAACAAAGAAAAAAGATATGTTGTCAGAGTTGGCATTCTCTGGTCGTCACGCCAAACAATCAGTATGGGTTATTTCACAGAGATATAATTCTGTATTGAAAGATTTGAGAGAGCAAGCAAAATGGTTGTGTATGTTTTACACCAAGGACAGAGATAGTTATGAAAATTGTTTGAGAGAAAATGATGTTATTTCGACGTTGGAGGAGAGAACTAGAATAAAAAAAGCTTTAGCTAAGACTAAATATTCGAAGTTAATTTTGAGGACTGACCAACCAACTGGTTATTGGGTTGAATAATTTCTACCATCAATTCTTTTTTTTTCTAACAGCATTGCTTTGTTGCTAATAGTAATACTAACAGAAAAGTAGCAATGTTAATAGCAATACTGACATGAAAATATAATGAAAATATCAGAAAATATAGTAATGCTAATAGCATTGCTCATAGTAAAGTAGCAATGTTAATAGCAATGCTTGCAACAAATTAACAATGCTAATAAAAAAATAGCAATATTAATAACAATGCTATTAACAATACTATTAACAATACTAACAATTACTAGTTGCATGAATATCGCAGCTAGTTGTTTTGTATTTTATATTTATTTCAAGATAAAAAATAAGATTAATAATATAAAAATGAATGCGGAAGAACTATTACAAAATATGTCGGAACAGACGGAACCAGATGAATCAAAGCAACAAGAAACAAAAAAAGAAAGATTATCAGCCATAGCGGCTGGCGGTGGTAGTCTTCAATATTTGGGTAAAGACATACAACTCACAAACATAGATGGCATGTCACCAGATGAAATTAACAAACTTTACTGCAGATATGAAGCAAGGCTTGGAGCAAGCATGACCAAAACTTTAGGCAATTCTTTTATTAACTTGTATGTGATGGGAGTATCAAAATATTTCAATGTAACCAGTCCACCAAAGCTGATAGAAGATTTGGAGGAAGACCCATTTATTTATCATGCTTTGACAAGCGCTTGTTGTGAGTTGTATTACAGGTGTGGAATGTGCTTAGCACCATTTACAGCAATACTGACAACTGTTAGACATATTGATTTTAATAAAAATAAAATTATAGATAATAAAAATGAAGAATCAAGTGGAGAACCAAGAGAGTGAAGTTATACCAGTTGAAGTTGATACACAATCTGTTAAACAACAAAAAGTAAAAAATCTAAAACGAGTAGAGGCTGGAAAAAAAGGAGCAGCGGCAAGGAAGGCAAAGCGTTTGCTTCAGATAGAGCAGGATGCACAAGATGCAAGAGATGCAGGACAGATAACAAAAATAACAACAGATGAAGAAAAACCAGAAAAAATCAAAATAAACGTATACAAAAATTATATTCCACCGTGTCTGGGTTTATTTGGTATTGCTGGGTTGGGTTTGTATATTTATAACAAAAAATCTGCTACGCAAACTGCTACGCAACCTGTAGCTGTGCAACCTGTTCATGTTGCACCAAAAGACCCGTTTGATTTTTAATAATTTAATTTAATAATTTAATTTAAAAAAAAATAATCATATAAAAAAATGGCAGCAAGTATTGACGGAAAACAAATTGTAAATATGATGTATCATGCTGGAGTGGAAACACTTCTAACTGTTGGATATTCTGAGATTGGCAGAAAACTACTAAAAAGACCAGCCCTTAAATTGGATTTTAATATGGCAAATTTTTGGGAGCTGTCTGCGGATATAATGTTAGCAATGGCTACGAGGGATACGTTGATTAAGCAAGGTATTATTCCTGCAGATATTATGAAATAATTTTAAAAAATATATATATAAAAAAAATGGCAAGTGCAGTAGCAATGATGATAGGTGGCGCATTAACAAATGCATTAGCGTTTACTGGTTCAAATTATTTCTTTTCAAAAATGGGAAGTCATTCAGATGAGGAAAGACAAAGACATGACAAAGCCGTAGAACAATTAAACGCAGCACAAGTGGAGTGGAATAAAAAAAGAACAGAGAGATTAGATTTTATTAATAAGCAACTGCAAAAAGAGCATCATGCAAAGCAGACTTTTGATGATGTAGACCAAGCTATGAAACAGTATTATTACATAACTGGTAAACATTTACTTTTGGAACCGGAGCCTAAGTTGAGTGATTTTTATACACCATCTCCGGATCAACAGAATAGAGAAATTACGTTTATTGTGATGGGCATGGCTGCAACTGGATTTGTGGCGTACAAATTGATTTCATAAAAAAAAATAGTTTAAACCTATAATTACTTTAGACTTTTTTGGATTTGAAATGACTAAGTTTACTTTGAAAAGACTAAGTCATATGCATGATACCTATTTTTGTTGTTGTTTTTACATGGTTTCAATCCAAGTGGTCGAATATAATATGGTGGTTTAGCACTCTTCTCTAATTTATTTTTGAGATGATCAGGCGCCCATACTTCACCATTGTCTAATAATGTCAATACCATGTATGGACCATATTCAGTATCTACTATTTTCGTATCTGTAATTTTGTATATTTTATTTAGTTCCAAGTCTGTCCATTTCTTTGTGCTATTTTGATATTGCTCTTCGAGCAGTTCATCAAATTGTGCAGTTGTGATTTCCATTTTTTCTTTATAGTTATATAAAGTTTATTCTTTAGTAGAAAAAAATGGAAAAGATTTATTACAGCCCAAAAGGATTTTGGAGAGGTTACACAGCAGTTAAAAAATTAGCAAAAGAGGCTGGTGTCAGTGAAAAAAAGGCATTAGAATTTTTAAAAAAACAAGCTGTGTGGCAGATTTATTTACCCGCACCAAAGAAAATAGTTAGACCCAGGTTTGATGTTTCTGCTAAGAATGGAGTGCATCAAGCTGATTTGTTATTTTTACCGCATGATACTTTTGGGATTGGTCGTGGACGCAAGACATATAAATATGCATTGACTGTTGTTGATATTGCAAGTAGATACAAAGAAGCGGAGCCGTTGACTTCCAAGGATAGTAAAGAAGTTGCTAAAGCATTTGAAAAAATATACAGTCGGCATTTGAAATATCCAAAGTTATTACAAGTGGATCCAGGCAGAGAATTTATGGGTGCAGTATCACAGTTGATGGTAAAACACAAAGTAAATATCAGACGAGGCAGAACAGAAATACACAGAGACCAAGCTTTAGTGGAAAGATTTAACAGAACATTAGCTGAGAGATTGTTTGGTTATCAGTATGCTAAGGAAATAGATTCACAAAAACGTAATAGAGAATGGGTAAAGAGATTACCAGAAGTTGTTAAAGCCATAAATTCGGAGACAAAAAAGCCTCCTCCTGTTGAAACAAAAATATTAAAAGGTGATCCTATCTGTATGAATGCAAGTGTAAGATATTTATATCAACCCGGGGAACAAGAAGGTGGAAGACGCAGAGCAACTGATCCAATGTGGAGTGTAGATATTCACAAGATTGATAGTTATATGGTGACGCAAGGCATAAGAGTTTATTATTTAAAAGCACCAGCGCCTCAAAGAGGATTTGTCAAAGAAGAATTACTTATTGTTCCTGCTGATACCAAAATTCATAAGTTTTTATAGAAACCATGTGCATCAGTTGTAATTCCATCTTCTCGGATGTATCTTTTTGAGTAAAATGGTGATAATGTAACTTTGTTTACTGTTATGCCATATATTTGATGTTTTATTGATCGCAACATATTCATTTCATGGTTATATTTTTTCTTGTTGAATAATGCATCTTTGTAGTTTTCAAAGTTTATATGTTTTTTGACTACATAGGTTTTTACACCCTTTGCTTTTTTAATAAGTTGTTCATCCGCTCTCAAAATAGAATATAGCTTTGTCTTAATCCAACATACTCAGCTATAGCAACACCAGCACATTCGTCTTTCATTTTGCCTAATACTTTTTTATTTGTATCATCGTGCATTGGATGCTCAACAGGGTAATCACTCAAGTCATACTCATCTTTCATTTCAGACATATCTTTATATGCATCTTCTGTTTTTATATCTACAAGCAAGCTGTCAGTATCTGTGTATAATAAATCACAATCGCTTCCATATCTTTTTTTCAGTGTATTATAATACCAATTATACATATGGTACTTTGATAAATCCAATACTGACATCAAACATAGATTGGTTTGTTTAATGTTAATTTTGTTTTGTTTACATGCACTGCTGATAAATCATCTGAAAATTTTATACGCCTGTTAAAGTTAGGTTTGGCTGTTATTTTTCTTATCTTTTCATTTTCAGAACCTTCAGTTCTTACTAATTTTATGTCAGTTCGCTTTCTTAAATTTTCCATTGTTTTTCCAAATACTGAGTTATTCATAAGCTTGTAAAAATCTTTTTCAAATTGTGATTTAGCTTTTTTCCTAAGTTCTGTGTTTAAATTTATGTATGATGCCATCCATGGTTTTTCATTAAATTCTAATACTCTGTGTATTTTCTTTAGTTTCATGCCTAAAGATAAATACAGTTGCAGATTTTGTAATGTATCACATATTTTTCTTTGTCCCTAAGATTGGGAACTAGTTGTTCTGTATTTATCATGCCATTATTTTCTAACAGATCTGTTTGATATTCAGACAACCATTCTTTTTTCACTGCTAATCTTTCCGGTGCAAGCGGATAGTCATTGTGAGCTTCATGAAGTTCTTTTGGATATTCCAAATCAACTTCTAGAAAATATCCTTTTCCTTCTTTTGACTCTGGCAAGGTTTCTGATTCCACCCACTTGAAGCCAGAATATGGAAGCGGTTGACTCATTGCCCAACCATAGAGGTTACAAGCATCATAATACATTAAAAAGTTGTTTTCCTTGTTAGGGTTATAATCAACTACATGTGGATTGTTTGCTTTGGCATATCGTTTTGATACCATACTAATTCCACCACGCATACCTTTTTCTATAAATAAGTGCATGTCAATGTCTGTCAAAAGTTCCAATTCTATTTCTGAATGTTTAAGTAAAGCATCCCAAGATAATCCAGGTGCTGTATAGTAATGTAAAGCATCAAGTTTGTATGCACTCATACATGTTTTTCTAAAAGTTTGAAACACATCTGCTAACAGAGTTACATCAGTTTTTAGATATAAATCATGAAAGTCTCCAAGAGTTTTACAGTTAAACTCTTTCCATATTTTTTGAGCGTATTCGTAATCTTCGGGACTTATACTTTCATCTTTGAGACTACTGTAAAACTTTTCAATAGGTGGTAATTGCGTTTCCTTGAATTTTTCCATACTGTCCATATAGTCGTATGGATAAACACCTTTTCGTAAAAGTAAATCTGTTTGTTCCCTAAACTGATTTTTGGTAATTTTAAAATCAGATTTGTCTGTTGCTTTAACCAATTTTTCCAGAGACGAAGCCATAAATTGGAAACTGTCTAAAAATCTAAGTTGTTCGGCACTAAATGAAATATACTTTTCAGCGCTGTTTGGAATGCATGTTATATTACCTTTCATTTTATGTATTTTTTGCATGATGAGATGACTATCATATCCTTTGAGGTTGTGAAATATAACAGGAATAGGTGTTTTGTTTGGTTTTATTTTCAGCTTTAGGTTGCAGTTTTTATGTGCTGCACCTCTATATTCACCTGTAAAATGACAGTGGTCTCTTACTTTGCAGTTCTTATCATTATCTATTATATTTTCACATATCCAGCAGTGTGTTGCTTTTTCATAATCTATTTCATTCTGCTGTGTCATGATTAATGGTTTCGGGTGAGCAAATATATTATTGATCTTGCTCTTTTCACATTCCAAATGATTTAAAAACTTTTCAACAGTATCTTCACCTCTGTAAATAACAGGTTCTTCTGTTTTACCATCATATCTGACAACTTGATATCCAAATCCACAAGCTTCGTGCACACTTGTGATTTTAGATTTCTTTCCAAATTTAGTTGATTGTGTTTTGACTATACTTTCAAGATCAGCATATATCCCATAAGGCACAAACATTTGATTTTGATGATTTTTAAATTTGACGATTGCACCTTTTTTTGGCATTTCTATTCGGCAAGAGTTTTTATTAATACCATCACAGTCTTCTTTGTGCTTGGTGAGTAGATTTGCTCCAGAGTAACCATGAAGACAACGATCACAGAAATAAGTTTTACCATGATGTTTGTTTTGGCTGTAAAGTAGCTTGTTTAAATTTTTAATGATGCAGTAATGATATTTTGTTTCTTTTGGTTTTTGTTGAGTAATATTAACAAAATCATCAGGGTTGTAATTATCATCTATAATTCCTTCTTCGTTGTTGGGATCATCTTCGTTCTCTTCTTCAACTTCAACATCTTCAGATACTAACAGCAAATTAATTCTTTCTATGTGCTTCGGCTGCTCTGATATTCTGTATGGAAAAATAGATACATTATTATGTTTTTCTGATGCAGTAAATCCATAAACATTGATAGCAAGATTGTTTTGATTTTCTACTTTGGTTATCTGCGGGACTGGAGTTGGAAAATCAACCCCCTCCGTTTTCAAAAAGTCTATGCTAGGATAACTTGATACTCTGTCAGAATTCTTTGCGGCTGGATGCAGAGCTGCATTTATAGCATGAAGTAAACATTTATCATCATAATTCTTCACATTTATAACTGCTTTCTTGTTTGATATTACTTTAGGCAAAATAATATATGATGAGCCTTTTAGTGGCTCATACTTTGCAAAATTCAAATAAAGTGTAACACAGTAATCAACTTCTAATCCTGATGCTGTGTTTGTAAATCTTTCCAAACTTTCTTGTATGTCAGAAGATGATTTTTCATACAACTCGTCTAATCGCTCAGAAGATAAAAGTGTATTCTGTTCACTATGCAGAACTGCAGTGGTATATTTTTTTATCTCACCATCATCTTTGAATAATTCTACGGTAAGACCTAACTGGAATTTTATTCCTTTCATATTTTTCAGCTCCTTGATTATTTGTTCCCTGATAATAGATTTTTTATCACGGAGTAGTTTTAAAGGATCTTTATATTTGCGATCGGATATTTCATATGCTTTGAAATAACCACATATTGGTTTGTCAACTAGTTTTAATTCGGTTGTATCTTCGGTTATGATTTGTGATAAAGCCTTCTTCTCATCCAGAACCTTCTTCTCAGCTTGTTGCACAGCTTTCTTCTCAGCTTGTTGCAACTTACGTTTTTTTCGTGCGCGTTCTTTCTTAGCATGACGCCTCTTGCGCCAATTTTCAAATGATGTAGACTTATCTTCCAATTTCAGAGCTTCTGATTTAGCTTCCGATTTAGTTTTTAAGTTCAAAGCTTCCGACCTTGAAATTTCCACTGCTTTTATACCGTGGGATAATGTTTCCTTATCTATCACACCCTCTCTGAACAGAGATATTAAATTTTTTATAGTCTCTTCGTTGCTCATACTTCTTTTGTTATTACATATTAAAACTTTTTATTAAGTAGAAAAAATAAGTATATAAAAATAATGGATATCAACATTTGCAAGTTTCTTAAAGTTGGGTCGCATAATCCATGCACACTCAAATCAACGCAAGATTCAGATTATTGCAGTTTACATAAGTATAGATTAAAAACAAGTCGTGTAGTACCTTGTCTAATTTGTAAAAAAGGTACATTTGCAAAGTATCATGTTTGTGTTGGTTGTGGTGCAAGAGCGGTTAGAAAATACTATAGTGTTTGGGGTGAAAAGATGTATAATTTGGAGTGTTTAAAATTAAGATGTATTGAGGTTTGAGGTAGATTTTGAGAATAAAAAAAAATATAAAAATAAAAACAAGGAGTTGGGGTTATATAGTTCTAACTAGAATATGTGGACAAAGATAATCAATAAAATTGTTTTGTATTAAATAAATATTTGTATATGATATTTATAAATTATATAAAATAAAGTATGGGTTGTTCAACCCATACTTTCTCATCAGTTTCATAAATACATATATATGTAAATTGGGTGTTACCGGATCAGGATCGAGCGAAGCGAGATCTCTGAGCCGGGACACCCAATTTACATATATATTGGTTACACAAGAATCCGGACATTTATATTAAAATATATTATTATAATAGACCTAGTATGTTTAAATTCTTAGAATTACTGCAGACACAGGATAAGAATATTGTTATTAAGTCAGCTAAATATATTAGTACAGCTTTAGCTGTAAGGTATACAATCTTGAGTAATTAAGCAATGTTTAGCTCTTTTGCATTTTCATTCTCATGTATCAGTTATTTAATATTATAGCAATATAGCAAATGTGCTTTTGTCTAAAATCACTTGACGTATTATGAATGAAAATGTATGTATGTATTACTGAACCAAACAGCTAACGCACCAGTAGACAATATCTTTAATGAACTTACTATATGCCGACTGGTACCGTTGGAGATAGTCGTTACTGACAAGTATTTGTCTCGTTCAGAATGAAATTTGTTTTGATTTATTAATTGTTATTATTGAGATATTAAAGTATCATTTATTGGTGCGTTAGTTGTTTGGTTCAGCATATATATAACGATGTACGGTATGTACACGTTAAATAAACGATATGTTCTGTTCTGTTCTGTGCACTTATATCAACAGGATTATGGGCTGTAACGTGCACAAGTCCAGACTCTATTGTACCTATCTCGGTGCGCCCTAAGGCGCATTAAGTTTGTTGGCGGAGGGACTATAAACCTTAGAACTACACACACACACACACACTGTAACGTGCACGTATAGATATAAGGTGGAGAAAATTGAATTATCGTTAACATATTGTTATATACCCTAAATTAGGTCTACTATTCGGGGCGCAGGTTTGAGCCGAGGGTGTTTTGGACTTGTCAGACAAAATTAAACTTTAAACTAAATAAGTTGTATATCAGTGAAACAGACATCTTTAGTGCTACGTGTTAATAAAAATATCATGCTTTTCAAAATCGACTGAATTCTTACTTTTAAAATTTGTTTACACAATTTTATATGTATTCTTTCGCTTTGCTTTGATTTTGATTTGCCCCAAATTTCCGAAGAATAATTCAAAATAGACCCCACACATGAATCAAATAGTTGACATAATATTTTTAGTTTCAACCTTTTTTGCTACAGTTTACAGAGAACATTTAATGCTTTTAAAGATTTTCCAATAATTTGTCCTTGGTTCAGAGCAAAATTTCCAGTATAACTAAAAACTGTACCATTGTATACAGCTGTTTCTATATGCACAGCTGTCTTCGTGATAGCAATAACACTTGTTGTAGTGTTAATCAATATAAAGAGGATAGTTGTTGTTTTGTCCTTAATAATATAGTCTAGATCATCTGCGACGCTTGCTTGTTTTCAAGACAAACGTCTAGAACAGTTCTCCTAAACAAAGTTTGACATTTGCCGAGATTCTGAGACAGAGACAGAGACACCTGCTATCCAAGATATACATAAAGGCAGAAAGACGATACATTTATAAATAAACAAAGAGGGAAACTTCGTCATTATATCGACGAACTAAAGGCGGATGGGCAGAAATACTTGCTGAACAGGACCTGCAAGTTATTGCAGCCTTGTCATACGTTATTAAACAAGAATTTATTAATTAGTGTTTGTTTCTATATTATAATGTAATATGTTTTCAGGAAAATAAAGTACCGAAAAAAGAAAGAAATTAAGTTAACTTTCAATGTACAAACTATTGGTTAAAATTATTAATTATACTAGAGCATGCATCTAAACACTTGGCAATAATACTTGTGGAATATTATATCGAATTGTCCGTACGTGATAACGTCGCATATTATCTTTTGTTTGCATGGTGTTTTGCGTCATTTTTTTTGTGCGAAAAACGGTATTACCATTTACGGTTTTTCAGCCATATGCTATCACTCGTAGACCGGATACATTGTTTTAGCGCACCATGCGGATATTACCAAATGTTTCAAGACTGACACCTATTTTACCGAACGCAGTATCTCAGTCCGAAGATTTGTCTAGATTTTTGTGACGCTTGTAATGTTTGTATTTACAATCAAGCGTCGAAGATGATCAGTAGGAAACATCAAATAACACAAAAGTCCCCGCAGTGGTTACTTCCCCTTTTTGTTACAGTAACCACTGCCACCACACAAATTTTTAGCTGAAACTCATCTAAGTTTAATTTTTTGGTTAAGATATTGTTAAGGTCAATATTTCAACTTGCTTTGTTCATAATATAGGAAAATAATGTAAAAACGGCATTTTTTTTTTTTTAGCGAATATGAACACCGACTACTTGCTTACTTGCAAACAAACATGTATTCCGTTGAAACATTGCAGAAGCTGTACGTAAATTTAATAAAGAAATTTCACCCAAGCATAGACCTACATACGTAATTAAATCTATGACCCAAGCCAAAACAGGTTGAATAATTTCAAAATCTTCTCGAAGGTGATGATGTTATTGCCAATTGCCTGTTGGTTACGGCGAGAGTTTGCTGTACCAAGCATTACCTAGTTTATCGCCATGTTTTGTAATCACATGGCCTCAGCTATCGTCACGTGATTTGTATGGTGACAGGGAGTATTGGCTACAATATCACTGCGCGGAGGTGGCTACAATATCATCATTACAATATCACTGCGCGGAGGTTTCAAATAACACCGGGAACGCACACCTATTTTGGATGGTTTAATTTGAGGGACCAGGTACGGTTTTTGACGTGATTTGCGGCGCGATCTTAAAAATGTAAAAGAAAATAATATTGTCTTGTTATATGATGCAATGGATAAATAAAAGAACAATAAAGGAAAATAGAACCTTATTGTTTGAGTCTAATCACATGTGTATTATTTATTAATTATAAACAAACAAAGTAAAAAAAGCGATCAATATCGACAAAAATATGTACTGTCAAATATTGATTGGTAATAACAATTTCGGGGCAAGTTAAAAAATATCAGGGCAAGTGACTTTTCAGTCAGGGCAAGTGGACTTTTGAAATCTGCTTGCCCTGGGCTATTCCCAATTTTCTTGGAGCACTGTTGTGGCGACTACTCCTCTGAAACTACTTGAAGATTTTTTCATGAAACTTCACAGGAATGTTGCTCTTGATGTCTAGTAATACATGCCAGCCGGAAATTTAAGGCGGCCGTCACGGTTTAAAATAGATTTTACAAATACAATTTCAAAAAACGTAAGTGTTATTGATTTGGAACCTTAAACCAAAATGACTGGCATGCCATGTAGTTGATCCTAACCAAAATTAATTTTGATTCGATGTCAAACATGGCATCCAGCGCCCATCTTTGTTTATATAGAGTTATATAGGAAACACTTGAGGTGACTTCTCCTCTGAAACAACTGCATGGATTTCCATGACACTTTACAAGAATGTTGCTCTGTTGTCTCGTTGGTCCTAGCAAAAAAAAAAGAGTCCGGCCGGAAATTCAAGATGGTTGCCACTTCTACAAATAGATTTTACACAATACATGTGTGTGGTGACTACTTCTCAAAAACCATAAGTAATATTGCTTTGGATCTTTACTAAAATGACTGGCATGACATGTAATTGGTCCTACACAAAATTCATTTCGATTCGATGTCAGCATGGCCACCAGCAGCCATCTTTGTTTACATAGAGTTATATAGGAAAAACGTGTGGCGATTACTCTGAAAAACCTTGACGGATTTGCATAACACTTTACAGGAATGTTGTCCTTGATGTCTAGTTGGTCCTAAGTAAAAATCACTTCGGCCGGAAATTCGAAAAAGCCGCCACAGCTAAATATACATTTTTAAAAATACAAGTTCATGGCGACTACTAAAAAGAAGAGATTTTAACCAGCTCTCTCAAACAAATACACTTGCCACTTCCTACAATACAAGAATACAATACAATCACTTCAGGTGAGGATTCAGGGTCCTCTGGCTTAGTGGATAAGGACGCCTCGGCTTGAGATATGTATAACATATAACAAGAATGACTTTGCCAATAACAATCATTAAAATGCATACAATATTTAATCTTAATTCCTATAGAACAGCTCAAACCCACTGGCTTACTAATGTTTTCGCCATTCAGTACGCAGTAATTTGATTAGTAGATGTTAGGCTATATTAACGATCGATTTTTTTTTGTGGTAGAGGCAGATCACCCCATTTTTCCTTGGTAGAACCAGTACTGTATACCTCCCGCCATCCGTAAGAATCGACACGTTCTCACCTCCCAGTGGTGAGAGGCAAGAACGTTTTAGACGCAGCGTCTTTACGATCGAGGCCACAGAAGCGTTATCGTAAAACATGGTAGTTTGCAAGTACAACAGTGTTAAGTGGTATATGCCCTTCTCCTGTAAATTCGTGCCCCTTAACAGATCGATCTGCGCATGCGCGTTATAGGTTGAAGGTATTAAAAACATACTTTAATATATAATTAGATAAACATTTCAATAACTACAAACTATCATCAAATAACCTTTAAATGCCAAAGAGAAAGTGAAAAAGCTGGCTTAAAGTAGGTCATGTCAACTGATCTAAATCAGCCAGAAGCTTCCTATTGAATTCGTGCTTTCTGATTGGCTTTTCCAAAAAGAGGTCCCCAGTGGGAAATGTGTAAAACTGATCAGGCATTTGGCTGTAATATTTTATTAAAATGGAAGCGAGAGAGAAATAGACTTGACCTGTTTTATTTTCTTATAAACAAATTAGCAAAAGTAGCACATGCTGGTAAGATTTTGTTGTATAAAAACGTTTAATTGTAGTATATTGACAACAGGTGGTTTACCTGTTTTACCCTCATTTCCGGTGGTTTTCGCGAGTTTTGTGGACAGGAAGAAAACCTTGGCAATAATTGAATAGAGTTTGGACACGCACAAAAGTACACAAGTGGTGTTATTATGACAATTGTAAGAGCACGAATTCAATAGGGTGGCACGAATCAATAGGAAATGGGGATATATGATATATCGCTGTGGCAGCATATTCCGTAATTAATTGTTCTCACCTTTCAATTAGTTTGACGACGTGATGGTAATGGACAACAGCGGCTTGACTGATATTTCATCAATGGTTAAAGGGAATGTAGGCGATCTGGGAGAGTGATCAAGAGTGTTCGTGTCAATCTAAATTGAAAACTCTCATGATGTTCTTTATTTGCATACGGCATGTACACTTGCATCGGCATGTACACTTGCTTAAATTAAGCAGCATGCCACCTTTGGCTTATATTTTGTTTATTAAACAAGTTTAGTTACTCGACAACTCGGCTGGACTTTGTTGCTCATCTTAAATATGAATTCAAACGGGGTTTATATGAAACGATGGGTTCATTCACGTTTGCACTGAAACCCAACATGAACCATATCGCCTGAAGTGCCTTTAATTTGTTAAAATCCGTTTCCATATAATATTCCAGCCATATCGATACTGCGTCATTACCGTCAACAGCTTTAACCCGCTAAGCACTACTATAATAGATGTTGCTTCCATTGTAATGTCCGGCTGCTGATCATTCATTTCCCCAAAACACCCATTTGTCACATAAATAGAATGGTTTTAATTCAAAGAACAAACAGTCCATTATATTTATGTAGCGGGTTAAGTGTTAAATCCATATACCGACACAGTTACAGAGAACAGGTTGTAAAACAGATTCACAATAAACAATTTGACAACATTAATATAGTTCATGTGAATAGCACCTAGAGTTCAACTGGTGGACGTAAACATTTCTTTTTCATATCGTGTCCATGAGACTATCATATCTTTTTATGATAGCTTTCAAATCGCTTTCAAATCCAGTACATTTAACTGCACTTAATTCCAACTGCCGACCATAGTGCTGATTGTTATCGAAAGTAATATATAGATATTTCGTCTTCACTTTAGTTTTGACATCATTAGTTGATACTATTATGCATAATTTGCAGATTGATTTCATTACCAACAATCAGAACAATGTCACCCGCATACAGCAATGCAGAAACTAGAGGTTGCTTTTAGTAAAAACAGATGTCTCCCCAACTGGGGAAATGGCCTTAAATTCGCCGAAAATCGTTCAGCTGGAACACGATGAAGGTATGCGCAGCTAGACTTGGCAATGATCATCTCTACCAAGTTTCGTTGAAATCCTGCCAGGAGATCAGGAGAACTAGTCTGGAAAACGTTTGGGTTTTAAAACCTTTAAACGGCCATATCTCCGCCAAAAAACCAAAAACCATCCAACCAGAACATCGTCCATGTCCCTTTAAACGGCCATATCTCCGCCAAAAAACCAAAAACCATCCAACCAGAACATCGTCCATGTCCTTGCCCCCCCCCCCCACCCCCCCCCACCCCCCCCCCCCCCCCCCACCCCATTTCGAAACGGCCGAATTTCATGACAAAAAGTTTTACAATTTTTTAAATTTTGACCCTTCAATTATAAGTTGGATACAATTGTTTTACCACAATATAGAATCATGTGTTATTGTTAATGGGCATATGTCAGACTGGTTCTATCTACAAAGAGGTTGTCGTCAAGGAGATTCATTGTCACCCTACCTGTTCATTCTATGTGCGGAAGTATTATCTGTACTGTTACGATAATAACAATTAAAACATATATTCATATAGATAATACTGAGTTTTTAGTATCACAGGGGTTCAGGAGAACTAGTCCGGACAAAGTTTGTGACATACAGACAGACGACAGACAGACAGACAGATAGACAACAGACAGACAGCACAAACACAGTATGTCTCCCCTCCATCCAGAGACATAATAATAACGGTCTCTATAGTATAAATACAACAAGTAAGGGCTTTACTTATTGATGTAAATATACAGACGACAAACCATAACTCAAACATAAGACAGATTTAACAGAATTAATTGATTTCCCCTTATTACTAATTTTCAACAGTATAAACCAAGGTCCGTATTCATAAAGCTTCTTAGCAATATCTTAACTTAAGTCAATTTTATCAAGTTTTTAAACACCGTTTTTCTATCGATTTAAGACTTTTTCTTAATATTGTGTATAACGGTATGGATAAATCAAACCTACAGCTACATATTTATCTTAAAATAGATGGTTTGTAGTGTCCCAGAGAAGTTAATAAGGATATTTAAAAATATGTAAAAAACTTACATTTTGACAAGTTATATTTTCCACTTAAGTTGCTTTATGAATAAGGACCCAGATATCTAAGAAGTACTTCTGCTTAAACCAATGCCTTCCATGTTCACTGTATCAAATGTGCTTTGTTTTTGTTCATCAATAAAATATGCCGATGCATAACTTTTTAGCCAATTTGCGATTGTTCAGTATTGTTTACAGCACATATTCGTTCGAAATATATTTTGTTCATCACACACACAATACATAATATTATATCTCGACGCAAATGAAAGGAATTATTATTACAAGAATATGTATAATTTTATAATAACAACAATGATATAGCCTAGTGCATTTGTAAAATATGTTTAGTTGTGAATATTGTATATGCATAATGGAATTTTGATAATAACCTTATGAAACATTATTCCTCTTTTTAACCATACCGCTATCCTTTTAGTTAAATTGTTTGCATTTTATAAATAGATTATTGATAAAAGAGGTCTATATTTCAATGAATGAATGAATGGTGTTTTACGGCACGTCGACACATAAATAGGTCATATTGTTCGCAAAACCCATCTATATTTCAAAGGAGGTTTAGGTCTATATATAAAACATTGCTATTTCTCCTAGGAATATGATTAATTATACCCGTATATCGAAAGAAAATCAAAGTATGTTAACCTTTTAATGCAGACATAAGTTCGCACTTCGCGTGCTACATTAAAGCCACAGGCCTTTCCTGGATTAGTTTGATAAACATTATCTTTGACATTGTTCCATGTTATTGTCTTTGACATTGTTCCATTTTATTGACGCATTAAACACTTAACGCATTAACCTATAAAATAATGTCTTTAGGTCTTTTGAAGTATTTCGCTCAATCCATTACATAAATGGCAACATGAGGTTACTGACTGAATATTATACATACACATGATTTAGAATTGCTATACATGGTTTTAATAATGTAGTAAAGTAATCAATATGATCGTGGCATTTAGACTGTATCCAGTATCTGAGCCGCCGATACGTTTGAATTTATTATTTTTATATACATATATGTGTGTGTATGTGTATATATATGTAATCATGTTTCCCATTCGTCCAACACCGTGTCTCTTTGTTTCGTTGTTAATTATTTTTATGTTTGTAACGCACAAAAACGTGTATTTTGTTTATAATAATTGTGAAATTCAATGGAAGGTTCAACAATTCCATGTCACCAATTGCAACAGCTCTTAGCAAGCAAACTTACTGAGTTGTTAAATAGGTTGTACATTTGTTACACACCTGAAATGCCTACAACCTGTAACCTGAAATGCCTACAACCTGTAACCTGAAATGCCTACAACCTGTGACTAGGGTTGAAAGAGGATATGTTGGAGCCATTGTGAATAACACTGCCACAAGCCCCAGAGATTGCAAGGAAATTTTTTAAATGTGGATGTCAAAGAGACAAGTGTGTGACAAATGATGTGTCAAAGCAGGAGTGATGCATACAGACTTTTGAAAATGGGGCGTGGGGAAACTGTGTCTGTGATGAAGAAACATTGCCTCACACATACGCTTCAGATCATAGATCAGTAAGTTTATAATTATCAAATTTAAAGGTAGCTCTAAATTTGAAAATATTCAACTGCTATGACCAGTTATTGCATCTGTGTTTGTGTGTACGGCAAATTACTTTTTGATTTTGTTTTCTGCTAGTGTCTTGTTAATATTATTCATTAAAACAAATAATGTAATGTTCAGTGGGAACGCCAGGAACTAATTATTCAGCTTTTTTGATCATTTTGATACTCCGCGACAGGGATTTTTTTTTTAGTGTTTGCCGGACTATTTCATTAAAAAAATCACAAAACGCCGCCATTTTCTTTTTGTAAAAACGTCGATTCAGACCGCAGTTATCAATTTTACGCGTACCTAGTTTACAGGAGTGAACACTTTTTGTAACATGTCAGTTTTGGATTACGTCATCAATACGTAGAATGTGTTTACACGTTGGTAAACGTTGAATCCACTGAGTTTTGATAGCGATATCTGATGCAGGGTGTTCACACTGGGATAAACAATTGGAAATATACACAGGTTAACGTAATGAAGGAAACAGTTGACTGTCTTAGAACTCTGCAGGCCATAGACATGAAGCCCTTCCAGGGGTGGTCCATGTTCCGTTGTTCCCTGACAATACGACCCGGTGATCCCCAAAACGTTTTGCTTTGTTCCCCAAATATATGTTCCCTTGTTCCCCAAAACCGCTGGAAGACCCTCAGCCCTGAACCCTGTGAAGGGGTACAACTTATGATATGCCTGTAATGGCCAGTGTCAAACCCCACATATGCTGCATGGCCATGGGACACAGCAATTCCTAAACCACATCCCTGCCACCCCCTTCTCTATATTTACCCACAGGCAGCTGACGCATACCCTCCCCATGGACTTTTTACCCTTCTTTGAAGCGGCCTGTAAAAGGCCCATTCCCCACTATCATTTCTTTTAAAAGCATGCAGACTTCCCCACTTTTTCAACTTACCTTGGAAATTTCATTCCCCATTTATGTATTCCACCCCCAATTAAGAGCAAAAGGCCCCTTCCCAAAAACTGGTAAAAAGGCCCTGCTGCTCCCATCACTATCCCCAACCCCCTTCCCCTCTCTTCTACGTCCCTCCCGCATATTTTCTCTACAAACCCTACTTAAAATGTGTTCAATGAAATGCTAAATACTGCAACACTTGGTTTTCAACTAAAAACAAAATATACACTACATCCCAGTTCTATTTTATGTGACTGACTCCGCTAAAGTGATCTGTGTACCATGAACAGGGCTTTTTTACCTTATGTAACAGAGACACCTCTAAAAGGCCTCTTTCCCAATTGAGAACTTGACTGTTTTTTCCCCAATTGTGGCAGAAATATTTGCCAATCAGAAAGCAGCAGTGTCTCAGAATTTGAGAAAAAGCATTAATTCTGCAATTTGTTTTTGTCTGTGGAGTCAGTTCTGACTGAGAAACAGTAATTATAATAACTGTTGGCTGAAAATATAAATAAAGCATAGTATTGTCAAATTTACTTAATTGGTAAAATCTTACATCTTTCCCAAAATGGACAAACCTGGGCCTCTTCCCAATTTTGTGGAAAAAAGCCCTGATGAACACATGTTCTAAGTAACAGTACATAGAAATAAGAATTGAATACATAGATCTATCTAATTATTATTGAATTTCAGCGAAATGTTCAGATCCAAATGAAATTTGGCAATTGCGTTTATACACTGTGTCATTATTATTTTTTCATAGGGAGACATCAGTCTCACAGACATGATGCCTGCATCTTACATATTCTGATCTGAAATGCGACTCTTGGTTGGATGAAGTGAGGTTGGAGGAGCTTACAAAAACAAGATGGATTTCATAGAGGTTTGTAAGCAGAACTTATTTGTATTGTGGGGAAGCATTTCACATCAATGCCAAACAAATAATAAAATAATAGTAATTAGATAAATCTAGTTAAAACACCTGGAAACCTTACCTTGAAAGGTGGAACTGAGAGACAGTATTAAAACATGAAAAGGATCTCAACCAATACATACGTTCTTAGTGTTAAAAAAACAAACATTTGGTAATCTTTTTCAGTAAATTTTATATTGACTAAGACCCAATTAAATATACAGGTCTGTGTTTACTGTATTAAACCAGACCAACTCCCTTAATACACTGCTGACTCCTCTTTTTATTGAAAATAAAATAATAATCAGTTATTCTGAGGTAAAAAAATAATATAATCTGTTTTAATATGTTTAAGCCTGCAGCCAGTCAGATTTTTCTTTATTTAATATTTCTTGTGGTCTAAATATAATTCATGGAGTAAAAAAATGATAACAAGTAAATATTTGATACCAAATAAATATACTGGCCCACTTTTATTGACAATGATATGTAAACACAGGTTTAATTTTTATTTTATTTGGCCTGTATAGGTTCTATATAAAATACATATTTTGTATATTATTAAAACTGATCAGGTTTTAGTATTTCATGTACAGCAGATATTTAAGTTGTAATACTCAGTGTTTGCATTTTCTTGATTTTTCAGACAAGATGCTGCCATTTTCACAACACAAGGTTACGGTATACAACTGTAATGGATCCAAGTATTTAACAATAAATTGAATGGATTATCTTGAACTACATCTACAGTTCTTATTGACACTCCACAAGGATCTGTGCATGCTGGTTTCCTCCCACATCTGTGCATGTTGGTTTCCTCCCACATGCATTTAGCGCTGTCATCCATGCCAATGAGAGTGATGTGAAAAGTAGTTTTGCTTATTTAATACTCAATAAAAAAAACACTCATCATTCCATTTGAGACGTTGTCGTTGAAGTACACAGTTTTATTGAACTGACTGTTACGTGTACATATAACGGAGAATACATGTTGATGCTGAACTATGTTCAAAACCTGTGACACAACTTAAAAAAAAACAGCATAGGGTTGTAACTTGTTTTATTAACATATTAATTATGGACCTTAAAGGGACACACAGCAATCTTGATTTGTTGAAAAGCTAACAACTCGCAGCGTCCCATTAGTTTTTCTACATAATTCACATTTTTGCAATCATTAATATTAATACTAGAATAGTGCAAGGCTAATAGTTATTATTATATTACTAATCTGTTGATAATATTGCACCAATAATTTATACATTTCACTCACAGCCATTACCAGTATGTATTATATGTTTGACATGCCTATTAAACAAATGATCACTTTTTCAGTTGAATGACATGATTTCATTAAACCTGAGTATATCCAACATTTAAACTACACTTGACCTCCCTATAATATATATATCTGTGCCAGTGGGCATGTCAGACGCTTAGGGATCACTTTAAGCTCTGTCAGCTCTCATGTAAGGTCCTCTATTACCTATGTTCATGAAACACACATTTTCGTCTTACTCAATGAAAATATGTATAAAGTTCTTCCTTAGCAATTATTCAATGCTATTGACATGTCCAATAACTATGAATTTTATTTTGGCAAAGTTGTGGTTAGAGCATAATATTATGCACATTGAATATGAAAATGAAACGCATTACGTATTTGAATAGACGCCTATACGTCTCACACCACAATTAATTTTCCATAGGGTCCCATTGTAATGTTTTTGTTCGTGGCATAGTGATAAAAAAGATTTTGCAACATGTATTTATGCTTAAATTCTTCATTGATCCAATATCTGCATGTTATTAACTTTTAACAAATATTTACCAGATTGAAATTTTTTAATGTCACACCTATCAAAATTTAGACAAAAATACAACCCCGTGGAGATTAGACCCATGATGTGTAAAATGAGGCAGAATTAGCTAGAAATCGAATATCAACATGCATTTTTCTGTGATCTCTTCCTAAAATGCTGTAGATTTAGAACCTGGTAAAGATAAATCAATGTATCCTGTAAAATGTAGAAAAGCGAACTTGTTTTTTTTTTATCTACCTCTTTCATCTGTGATTTTTTTTTCTAATGATCACCTCAATAATAATTGAACATGTATACAAATCAATTACACGCTGAAAAGTGCTAAATTTTTGATTCCATGTTTATTGCTTTTCAAATTATTCAAGTTTTAGTGACCAAGGGTATTGGTCGAAATTCAGGCCGAGTACCTTTAATATTTTGAAAATCTACGGTAGTGATAAGGATTTTGCATTTTCCTGGTCATTTGTGCTCAGCTATGTCTGAAACTTTCAGGTAGGAGTATTCAAGGGAGATAATAGTGTTGTGAGTCCTACAGTCTTCCAGACCGCCTTCAATCCATTTAAAATAAATCAGGAATGATAAATGTCCTTGCTGACAAAACCACATGACAGACTTGTGTGTTATAATACATGATGCTGTTTTTCATGCTTTTCTCATTTTGGCGACCATCTTAAAATTTTAAGTCCGTTAGAAAATTAAAAATAGAAGAAGCTGCACAGTAGCCGATTTATAAGTTAAATATAGTAAGGACAAACAAAAAAATAGGTGTGTTTCCTATTGCATGCTCTAAAAAATAGGGTCGGTAAGTATAGGCATTTTTTTTTATTATTTTTTTTTTTTTTTTTGGAGCAAGATATTGTGAGATTCTACATGTATTTATATCATAAACCCCATACAAGTTGATGATACAGCTGAAAGTTTCTCTGTGATGTCAGTTTACCTCGATATATTGTGATAAATCATTGTTCAGAACAAATATATATATTTTTTTTCATAAAAAGTTTTAGGGTCGGCCCCTTAAAAATAGGGTCGGTCGGGCCACCGGAAACACAGGTATTTTTTTTTTGCCTAATATATATAAGTAAATATATAATGTTAATAGCTCTTATTTATCCCATGTTGAGACGACACACAAGCTAGACCACGAGACAATATACGTTTTAATTGAATTGAATGTTGTTTAACGGCTCATCAACACAGTATAGGTTATTTAGAGCTGCCCCAGAGAGAGGAGAAGGAATACATAGAAATCTCGGAACCTGCCCTACTCTTGTTATCGTATAGATTCCTGGTTCTTTAACGTGCTCGGAGGATAAACCGATACACGGGACCGCCCGGTTTACGTCACCATCCGACGGACGAGACAAGGGAAAGTGTCTTGGTCATCGCTAACCCGGCCGAATCCGAATTTTATTGAGAAAAAAAAAATTCTACAAAAGGATACTAAGTTTAGGGTTATTACCCTCGCGAGCCTATCTACCCTATAGACTGCAGGGTGCAGGGTTCTGTCCATCCCTTACTGATTGGTACTAATATAGTTTCATAAAAGATGGTAGGTGTCATTGGCGTAGCTCTGCGTAAGCACGGTACGCCCGACCCTACGCCTAACTCGGAAATCGAAAATGTAAAAAGTCCAAAAATGCAATAACAATGGAGGAGGTATTGAGGTATTGAGGGTGTGGGGGTTTGTGTGTGTGTGTGTGTGTGTGTGTGTGTGTGTGTTGGTACATGTGTGTACTTACCTTTATCTACCGTTTTATAACTCTGAAATATACGTCAGAACGCGCATTGTAACATCAAAAAAACATAATACGGGTAGCATGACCCCGAACCCCACTAAGATAAGTTGAACAGAGTGAGGGCGGGAGGGACCCCGAACCCCACTAAGATGAGTTATGCTATTTCACAGACTTTCAAAAAAGAGGCCTCGGTTACACAGTGGAAAAGGCGTTGAACCTAAGGAGCTAGAGCCCTGGTGATGGTATGTCTAATGGGACTATTCACCCATCTTACTTCCCTCTGCGGTCGCTGTTCAAATCAATAAAGCCCTAGTTCATATTATATTTGCGTCGACAATCCGAATGGCCTTTAAAATACATTTAAAATCATAGTTCGCATTCTAGATTAATTCTGTCCATTTAAAAAAAAATGTGCTGGGTGGGGTTGGGGCGGGGTGGATGGGTCGAAAGGATAATAGCCAATGATACTTTTTTTAAAGGGCTCTTCGACCAAAATAAATAAATAAAAACACACGTCCTTTCGAAATTTTAAAAAAATTGTCCGCGTACACCTTTTCACCCTGTGATTATACTAGTACAAGCATTGTGACGTCACAATTCTGTGTTGGAATGTGGTCTTCGGGGGAAACACGGTTTTTATTGTTAATTGTTTCATGTTAGCATAAATATTTTGTCTCTTATCGACTGTCTGTTCACTACAATATATCAGGTAATTTCAGAATTTATCACACACAGAGCTGACCGATGTATTGCATGCCGTATTCCATGCCGTGTAACAAAACTACACAAAAACAACGTTCGAAACGCTTGCGTAAAACAGTGACCAAACGTTTTTTTGGGTAGAAAAAAATACTTTTTTCAAATTCGCTTGAAAATTCACATACTGCCAGAGGAAGGATTAAACTCATCGTTCATGTTCTTGTCTTTTTTCTCGCTGTTAAAATCTTCATACAAATCGAGATACAAAATAAAAAAATTGAAGTCGATCGATAAACAGCTGACATTTTGCTCTTTCGCTTGTTTGATGACTGAAATAATTTTCACAATAACACAACATAGACCTAAATTTATTTTTAAAAGTAGGCCATGAAAATGATGGTTATTTTATAAGGAAAGGCTTGTATAAATTATGTTTCAATTGTAGTGATAAAAATATGATTCTGAAAGTGTTTTGTATGAAGCACACGGTTGAAGAGAGTCTCACTTTTCTGTGTGTAATTTTATGAACGGTCATGAAACGTTTTTTTGGGTAGAAAAAAGTACTTTTTCCAAATTTTGATGAAATTTTACAGGCCTGTAGAGGAAGACTTTTTCTTGACTTTAATGCTTTCGTCTTTTTTCTCGCTGTAAGAACAAACTGTAATTATCAATTTGATTAAAAGCTAAAATTTCACATAAATTTTCGAAACGATCGGTAATTTGTAAAAGCCTAGAAATCGTATTTTTAATAAAAAAGAATCGACAAAACACGTAAAAACTTAAAATTCATTCTGTAACAAACGAATTGATGCATTTGTTTATGTGTGTCATCATTGTACATTGTCAGTTGAATACAGTTTACATCACTGGTGTCATTTTGACCGCCATCCTGAAATCTGCTCAAAACGCAGTTTGTTTACGTTTTTTGCGCGTGACGTTTTTAAGTAAATATCCCTCCGCGGCGGCTTGGTCTCCATTACATTTAATTCAGATAAATCGGAGTAGTTCTATAGAGTATAATAAAACGATGGGTGGGGTATATATCTTTATTTTTTCCATCATTTTATTCATACACAACATATAATATCGAATTCCTGTGGTATTACAGACTTAAAATAATATTTTTGACACAGATGCAACGTATTTTAATTATTAAGTCTGCAAAACAGAGACAACAAACATAATGTAAATATAAGAGTGATTTTTTTTTGGGGGTTTTCTTATCCCGTGGAAAGATCGAAATATCGATTTGGATATTTCGATCTTTCTACGTTGTATGAAAACATGGTTGAAAACATAAGCTATTTAAAGTCAGCGAGAAGCCCTTCATACGCCGTAGAAAGATCTAAATATGGAATTCAGTCCTTAAACAGTTACATAATACGTCGACATTGTCGCGTCATAGGCCTATAAGGCGTAAATATCATGCATTACACCGTCACAGACAAAAATGTAATTAATGAATTGAAATGAATGTTGTTTAACGGCTCATATTTTATTTCGAGCCGCCCCGGAGAGGGGGAAAGGATACATAGAATCCGGGAACCGTGCCCTATTTTATATACTTAATATACCAAACTTGTAAGCATGTCATCAATATATCCATTACTCTTTTTTGTATAAATAATCAAAACAGTTTTTAAACTTATCGTTTTCACGTTTTACATTTGTGGGTAAAGATTTTTTTTTCATTTAGAGTCGTTTTGTTTTACATTTATGGTGACCTGATTTTACATAATTTGTGACCAAGTGTTTTTTAAGCTTGTGCCATTTTTTACATTTAGCGTTACCCTTCTTTACATTTGTAACAGTTTTAACATTTAGCGTTAGCCTTCTTTACATTTGTGACAGTTTTTACATTTACGGTATTTTTTACATTTGAGGTTCTTACACATGTCATTAGATCTAAATCCAATTTTGATACAGTTTTTCAGAATGCAGAACAGTATACGTAGCATCATATAATTTTGTCATGCTTTTTACGTTCCACTGCAATGACCATTTGTTAGTTTTCCTTTTCACTACACCAGTTTCCACAATAAACTACAACCTTAGTCCTGTTCATCCTCAGATATGTGGGTGTTTCGCGGCATCAATGAGACTTGTCCAGGAATCCGTAAACGGAGGTAGTTTTAAGTTGTCTACTGTAGCTTGGCCATGTTCGCCAGTGCCGTTGATCCTATATAGAACAGTGACGTGCTCATTTTCCCAATGGCGTCGTTTATATCCCTTTTCGTCCTCTTCCTTTTCTTTTTCCGCTTGACTTTCTGCGTAGTCGGTTGAGTGAAATCTGGCGAACTTAGTTCTTGTTCAAATTCTAATAGCGTTTGTCTCTCTTCAGACTGATTCACTTGTTCCGTCTTGAATGTAGTGCTGATGACTCTTGCCACCTGTTCGTTTAATATTGGTGATTAGAGTGCAAAAGACAGCAAGTACGGAATATACTAATATAGTGACTACGATGAATTTCATGGCTCCAGGCGCGTCATACTCGTCATATTCGTCTTTAATTGGCACACTTGTATTCTCCAGCACGACCGGATAAACATTTGGTATTCTTAACCGTGTTCCGTTGACTATAGCATATACATCCGAGGAGTCGGGCATTTTGTTAACTTATAAACTAATTAAAAAACACATTTAACGAACATTTGTAAAAGCTAACTTTAAAGCAACTTTTGTAAATTCCTCAGATGTTGTGCTAAAATTGTCCTTTTAAAAATTTAATTCCGTAGTTAAGTATTTACGATTCAGTCTTAAAGTGTATTTTATTTGTTAAAACTTGGTAATACAATGCGTGCAAATTCAATTGTTTTATATATTTTGCAAAATACACCATACAGGGTAATGAATGGCGTGCTATTGTCTTAATGTTATTAACAAACTGGTTTTAAACACGGATGACATTTGGCGTGAGCAAGGGTTTTAAATATGTCTTTAAATGGACACTGTCCGTATATAATATACATTATTATACCTCACGTTTACACTCCTGTATAAATTGCCCATACCCTTAGCGTGAAGCAATTTTTACTGTCCACCGGTAAACAATGTTTACTGTTACACGATTGTGTCGTCATGGGAAGTATATACATAGGTTTTGGGTTTTTTCAATAACGACACGGTTTGGCAATTGGAAATCGGTGGACGCTTATTAAGATACAGTTGAAGTTATGTCAATCGTAAGACGCTTGGTTTACCATACGACAATAAAAAATGTGGCGACCAGATTTGTTACTTTAAATCAAAACTGGTATAAAAATATAAATTAAAAAAAAAAAAAATGATTGCGATTTTACCCCCTCGTATATTTAAATTGTAATCAAAACATTTGTTCGGTATAATAAAATAAATATTGCATCCCAGTGAGGGTGACAGTGGATATTGTCAACCTTCGGAAAAATAATGTCAACCTCGTCTTCGCCTCGGTTGACATTATTTTCCTCAGGTTGATAATAACCACTGTCACCCTCACTGGGATGCAATATGTATATACTGTTGTTAGTATCAGCTAATACTATGTTAAAGTGTTTCATATCATGATACACACATTAAAATAGGAACATGTTGGGGAAACTTCGTGTGAATAGTAATTCCATTCCCCCAGTGAAACTTGCTCAACAATCTAATATAGAATTTACAAATAACGTTATTATCTTGACAATGTTCACAAAAATATCATACATTCGAAGGCCAGGTGAGCTTATAGGATGACATTTGCCCGTCCTCTGTCCTTTTACTTTTGCCTTGGGACCACGATAGGGCCTTCATTTTTAATTTGATCGTTACTGTGTGTGTGTGTGTGTGTAGTTCTAAGGTTTATAGTCCGTCCGCCAACGAACACGTCAGTTTTTTGATTTGATCGTTACTAATATTTGTCAGGGTCTTTATATTAATGAACGCGAAGACAACTTCGACAACCAGCCAGATATATTTAATAACACTAGAGTTATGGCTTTTGATTTATTGAAAAATGGTGACCATTGTTTTACAGGAGAATGCTATATTCTGGCTTGTGAACATTTTGGCACATTCATTTTGTATTTGATCTTTACTATATTTGGTTAGTTTGTTCATATTAATGACAGCTCGGATAAGTTAAAAAACCAACTGTATCAGATTAGTCAAACCAAAGTTCTGGCCCTGGATGTATTGATAAATGCCATATGTTGCTTCGTTAAAAAAGTGCTCTTGTTTATATATATTTTTTTTATATAATCTTAAACAACCTTTGTCAGGATGTTAAAATCACTGACAGCTCAGATAAGTTCGAAAACTAGAACTATTTGACTAGAAACAGAAGATTTAAGGTCCTTAAATTACGTAAAAAATGTATACCTTGCATTATTAAAACTATGGCTAATTCATTTTTTTCATCCCTTGGTTCGAGAGTTTATATCAATGAAAACTTGAACAAGTTAAATAACTAGCCAAACACATTTGATCAGAAACAAAACATGTTTCTAAAAGTTGTTATCTTTTAGCACTCTAGCTTCTTCAGAGTTTACGGGATCTTTAAAATCCAAACTTGTTCAAAATGTTGATCATTAAGTTTTAAAAGCTCTGACCAGCCATAAGTTTTTAATATTTTCCTTTAAGAAGTTACCTCGGTCATAGAAGAACGCGTGAACCAATTCAAAAACTAGCCATGTCGGACCGGAAACTGTAGAGTTATGGCCCTGAGTTAATGGCTTGCACCTTCTTGCAGCTTTGGGTGCTAGCCTATGTATTGATTTCGGTTTTTCACAGGAAGTAACCGGTTCCCTGCTCAAAACTTGAAGGATTTAACAGCGCGGACCAATGTTAACTTGAATTTTTTATCGGAAATAACCGGTTCTCTGGTCAAAAGTTGAACGCTTGACGAGTACGTTCAACAACGCGGGTAGACTGCTACACAGCGTTTAAATATAAACGACTGTAGAAGTCCGCCATTATGTTTACTTGCTTGTTTTATAGCCGAAGCCATTTTTACAGTTTAAAGATATCCCGCCACCTTACTTCCTTTATGTAAGTGACGCGTCAACCATTATGTAAACAATATTGTGTGAAATTCCAATACATGTATATCTTTTTATAGAACGTAGATCATACGCTTGGCCACGATCGTGGTTGGAATGCGCTTTATTTAGCCGTAATTTACGGCAAAGAAATCGGTGTTTGACTGTCGCTTGTATAAGTGAAACGGTACATGTGCAGTGAAGCAGTCTACAACGAGGGGACCAATACGGAAATAACTGGTTCTCTGCTCAAAAGTTTAGCGTTTAACGTACACATTCAACAGCGCTGGAACCAATACCAGTAGTGTTTATAAATCGGCATATTTTAGCCATTATTCCCGGGAACCGTCTGGCGTTCAGCCCACATATGGCTAATGATGAACTAACATTAAATGAGGGATTTTGATGATAATTCATCAGTCTGTTGTAAGCATGGATATTATTTATGTTTTAATAACAATAACGATTAAACATGATGATCATAACTCAGCATTCACACGGAAAAAAAACTAACTGTATTATGTGTATCCCATATTTTGTCGCAGGTTTAGTATAATCGATAATCTTTCTGTTTCCGTTCCTGCACAGGCAAGCCGTTCCTTTTAAAAGGAGAATTTATTTAAAAATGCTACAGCCTAGCTCCTTCATTTTTATTATCTGAACTTTACCATATTTCTTCATAGTGTTTATATCAATGACAGTTTGGAAAAGTTTAAAAAACAGCCATTTCTGATACCCCGTCTTAATGAACCACCACACCGCATCCGTTGTATAACAGCCCTTGTAAGCCAGTAGAGCGTCCACATGCGCTTTTGTGCATCTTGTATATGTGGTCATTACATTAATGAACGGAGTAAATAAAAAACAGTATTTTATTTAAGCCTAAGTAAATTAGCGCATATTCAAAAAATGTCTATTATCCTTCATTATCTATAAGGTTCCTGATGTGTTATAAACTACGAACATTTAAATATCTAAAGAAGAATTCAAAGTAGAACTTTATATGATTATGTGGTAATTTTAGGTGACATATTGCCTTGTGACTTCCGACGAATTACATGAATAATCATACAGTGCGTCATATACAGCTATTTCATTTTTTAAAGTTCGTTTTGTGACTAATGAAATTAAGATATTCAATTATATTTAGTTAAATTATGAGTAAGTGATAATGTATAGGCGAGTTGTGTTTAGTACGTCCGTTTACCATTGTCTTAATATTTTTTTCTGAAATCGTTTAAGCAGAATTTCACCAAGAAATGGTTACAATAACAACAACGAATTATTAAATACACTTTTATGAGCTGATCATCTGTAGTTTTAGTTAATTAGTAAATAAAATATTGATTGTATCAACAAGGAAGCATACAGGCATGTGTCACAATAACCTCAGGCCTTTATATATGTATCACTAACTTCCGGTTTTGTTATATGACGAATATATAGCTGTCAACAACTTTATTTTTGTCAACACCTTTATTTTAAAGGTAACTAAGCACACTTTTGCCGTATTCTAATATTTCGATTTTTATAATGTACGTCTATAAATTGTAAATTCGTTGACCGTTTTGAGCGTAGAAAGCCGTTGTCTGGCATTTATTCACGCATATTCTGATGTAGATGTTGTTTTTTAAAAGTAAAACACCAGTGATTTAGAAGTATTATTTGAAATCGTATATTAATTAATTATTCCGGTGCATTTAACTGAGAAATTCTTTAATACTTCTTTCCGGTAAAGACATGGCTATTAAATGAGTAAGAAGCAAATAGATTGGAGGATTGTTTACTACTTGTTTACGCTATTACAAAACATTATATAATTAATTTCCGACAAACACATTTGGGAAAAACACTTTAATCCATTTCTTGTTTACATGTAAATAAACAAGGATACTATACAACTGTGTTTTAAATACAGATCGTGTAAAAAACGAAAGGATACAATTATATTAGCTTTGTATGTGACATAAGCGATATTAGTATATCACGTGACACTAGGATGCCAGTTTCGGATGTGTGGCTGACACCTTTGCCGTGTAAGACTTCCAGAGGGTGGTCAATCTCCAGTAACATCGTGTTCGTTCTTGTGTCCGTTTGTAGTAAAATATGGATAGGTAAGTACATTTGCTTAGTTCACAAATACACAATTACGAATCTGTATTATGGACATTTGGGACAGCAAACATTGTATTTCTCTCCTGTGATTTACAAATGATTTTTTTTTTGGTTTGTTTGCAACCCCCGCACTATATACTTAATGTTTACATTTGAAAGATTTGAGAAATATGAATAACCAGTGTTACCTATATAACTGATACTTTGTTATTTATATAAAACTAACTATATGTTGGACAGCATTATTGGTTATTCGCTTTTTTATTTTTATTTTTTCTGAACAATTTGTTTTAAATAATGAAGAACATGAAAACGATATTTGTAATTAGATCGAGAGTGATTTCTCTTTCTTAAAAGCCATATTAAAGAAACTAGCCCGCCAAATAGAGGCAAAATTACACTACAAAATCGTTTATCAAAAACACCGTTTATCAAAACTCTGTCCAGCTGTTCAGGTGACCCTATATAATAATGTATATGTGCCGATTTAATTCGACGCTCCAGTTTTGGGGTTTGGTCTGGCTGGTTAAAGCCGTTTATTCTGTTCTATAGATTTTGGATTCTCAAACTATTAACTTATATATATATATATATATATGTTATATACACCTCGTCATCAGTAGGATTAGAAACAGTATACATCTGTTTGTGTGTCTGTTGATGGCGGGATAGTGAGTTTAAATTAATTCATGGATCTGTAAACGGTAGTAACAGCGCTATAGAGTCTTTATTAATGAGAATATCGACGAACCATTTTTCTTTCATACCGGATAAGGCTATCCACGTTTCACATTGGGGATGGAATATAAAAATATGTCATGAGTATCCGGTGAAGATAGGGAATTCCAACCCGAGGTATAAGTGTTTTTATCAGAACCGGGGCTTTGCCGAGGTTCCGATTAAAACATTTATACCGAGTGTTGGTATTCCCTATCTGAACCGAATACACACGATAGACTCTTTTTCCTGCAAATCAGAGACATGTTATGCCTTGGCGCCACCAGCTACTAACGTTTTACATGTTTTCCTGCATACCGGATGTCGGTGCGCGCGTGACTTTTATCTCGACCCTAGGATGAGATGGAAATATCTAGCCCCGGTAAAATGACGGATATCCTTGTCCGCTATGCATGACAGACTCTAATAGACTGATTTTCCTGATTCATAACCACACAAGAAAAGTTGAAAATTTCTTGTTAAAGCTTATCTGTTTGTGGTGCAATTATTGAACTGAACTGACACTATTTATCGCAATATATATAATATTTATGAATGAACCCTTTGTAACTTTAATTGTATTGTAAATTGTATATTGTGAGCTCATAACAGTATTTTCTATTATGTTTAACCATGTTGACTACTTGTAAATTATAATTATAAGCTGACTTATAGGTCCGTTGGACCGGGTGTTTCTCTATGCATTTGTATTTAATTATATGTTTGTTATTTCCGTATACACATGTCACTATAATAAAATATTTACTTACTTACTTCCTTAATATTATCATTATTAATTAGTATTATTATTGTTTTTACTATTATTATTATTATTATGATTATTAGATTATTATTATTTTTATTATTATTATTATTATTATTATTCGAGTTTAGGTTGTCTCAACAGACCAATTGTGCACAGGCGGGAGGTGCTACTTGATGCCATAGACAACAGACCGGCCAACAAGTCCCTTATTACTGTGTGCAACCACAATAGCCTCATCGACGATCCGCTACTCTCCTGTAAGTCTTCCCCCAAGTAATAGACAGAGTATGGTGTCATAGAATTGGTTGATTTAAACATCGAGGTGTTTAAATCAACCAACGAGACGAGTCCATACTCTATTTGTAAAATGTATGTCTGAATATTTGTTGAAATATCAGTTCAGCTGTTTGCCATACTCTAACTTCCGACAACTGGTAGTTAGAGTACACCATTTATTCTGAAAGGTGTTATTTTCAATTAAACGATTTACAAATACAAATGCAAATACAAAGAGAATTTCAGTGACCGTGCTACAAGCGGCATTGTTAAAGATGAGAAACACGTGCGATCAATATTTAATACACTGTCAACCGGCATAGCGACACTCCTTTTCAACGTTTACATACGACAGGTATAACTTATCCCGTAAAATAATGTTATTTATCTCTACAGTTATGACGTCCATTCATTAGTATTATCTGAATTAATTGCCTTGCAAACATGGGAAACCCTTCATTTATGAAGACTGATGGAATACGAGTCTACATCTAACATTGTCCTCTCTGAGCACATACCTCATAACTAATATGTATGTGCTCTGGGTTAGACGCTCAACAATCACAATACACTAGGTTATAACACGTGGGTTATAATATCTGCGCTGATACAAACATATACACTACTCAAAGTTTGCTAATATATACTTAACGCCATTAAAAGTGGAAGTTTTTTTTATTTGTGTTTATTTTTAATATAAAATGTCTCCAAGATCCCCAGTTTTATTTCTTTTAATACATGAATTTGATCGGTCACCAGATTTATAGGGAATGTGGATAATTTCTAACATGTACATAACACTACAATTGATTTTGGAAATATAAACACAAAAAAACTGCACTTTTAATGGCGTTAAGTGTATGTTAAGAAAGCAGATGCAGTGCCCATTATTTATATTACCTTGTGTCTTACATTTTATATATAATATGAACATATAATTATTTTTTAATATTCAATATTTATCAATTTAATATCAGTATTCTCTTATTTTTGTTTTTAAGATATGCTGACCTGGCGCCAGATACTAAGCAGATCTTCACTACGGTGGCTTGTAGGTGCCAAAAGTATATGTTACCGCTCATACCAAAGTTCGCTTTTCTTCCAACTGGGAAAAGTGCTCCCCGTCGTCCGTGGTGACGGTGTATTTCAACATTCGATGAATTTCTGTGTGGACAGACTTAGCGAGGGCGATTGGGTGCATTTGTTTCCCGAGGGGAAAATCAACGTTACCAAAGAGTTTATGAGAATTAAATGGGGTATGTCGTTTAGGACGAGTGTTGTTTCAGAAAAGCATACTCGTTTTTTTATTGCTTGCTTGTTGTTAATGTTCTGGTTATAAGATAGCACCTTTAATGGAGAAGGATAAAATACAGCCTTATTTCTTTTAAGAATTTATGATAGAGGTATAGAGAATATGTATGCTCCTAACTCGCGATGAGCTGCAAAATGACTAGATTCGCATTAATACTTGCTACAGATGTTTACTTAAGTTCAATATTCCTCGTATATCGTCGTGATTAATTGCTTTTTATGTTATAACTTTCGAGAACATCACAACAGCGCCTTATTTTCAGATCAATTAATTTTTGTAGATCACTAACTTTTATCACCTTTCACAATAATAAAAGATAGCAAAACTCTGCAATGTGTTTATGCGCATCTTTTTCGCGTATACTTGTCTAGGTATGAAACCACTAATTATTTTCCCCAGAGACACCAATGTTAAAGTGTCACATATTAATGATTTGCTGCAACTTCAACTCAAGTATGGATAATGCAGCAGTGTAATTTTCATATAGAAAACTAATTTTTCCACTTAAAAAATCACCAGAAAAGGTGGGGTCACAAGACATGTAAGAAAATTCTTGTTTGTTTACTAAACAGGTCAAGGGTACAGCTGTATTCAGTGATGGTTGCTCGCAAAGTGTAAGATATAGAGTCGAAATTTTGAAAATGTTCATCAGTGATCCAGTAAAACCTATTATATACTTCTTATACACATTACGTGGTCCGAGTGTTAAGTTCCATACCCCATCAAACCCCTTCTCCAAGAAGAGAAAACCGGGTTGGCTGGAGTATGAAATAAAACCTTAATTTCGGCTTAAACAGTGTGCAGATTGTAAAATTAAAATTGCATAGGTAATTTTAAACCGGTTCACATTTCTTCAGTAAAATATGTTTTTAAATGTATTTTATTGTCGAAATATCCGTTATTAAATCCTGCTAATATAAGCTTTTCCATCGTTAGGAATTAAGGCGGAACCACGCAATGATACAACCACAAAATCGAACAGAAATGGGCAGTTTTCCCCCAACTTATAATACCCATTTCCATCAAAAAAAGAGTGGTGGTAAACCTCTAGGAGCAAATAAGATACGTTTGCATTTTTCAGTAGTTTTCTTATTATGAACCAACTTAACCCCATTAACTGTTAAAACAGTACAGACATTCGTTGATACACTGAAATCAAATATAGTTATTCATTAAAGAGCGTGAAGAAATTCATAGCCGCTATAGCTTTCATATGTTAGGGTTATAATTGACATTTTTTCTCAAAATCACGTACCGCATGTTTATTTATTTAATTGTTTTGAAGATAGCGATACTTGCTAATAATACAGTAGTTTTAATTTGTTTTATATTAATAGGAAAAGAACGGCCATTGTTTCCAAGGCTATGCAACGCATTAACAGTAATATTCCATTCTATTCCGGCATACATTATGCATTTTTACAAGATAATAAATAGATTTTCTTCATATATAATTATGATCAAATAAATGGAGTTCGAATTAAATTAATGCAATTTGATCTGATGATTGTGATTAAATTGCTAGATTTTTGGATGTATTAAGTTGTACTGAAATTATAGGCGATTTGCCAAAACATAGAAATGTGTCTTACCTTAAGATATCTCAAACACCAAGTCCGTGACTTAAAAAAACGTTGGAAATGCCCTTCACCACTTTTACACTTGACAGTCCTAGTCGCTCAATGTCTACACCAGGTGTATAACCATCACGCGTACTTTATATTGCTTTATATTGCTTTATAGTTATTTATTTGTTTATACTTTGACGTTAAGAAACTGCAGATTATAAGAATCTCTCATACGTGGTAAAGAAAGTGAATTCCAACACGACGTATAATATTGTTTTTATCGGAACCGAGGCTCTGCCGAGGTTCCGATTTAAAGTTATACAGAGGGTTAGAATTCCCTATCTGAACCGGATACCCATGATTGATTAATGTTTCTTGCGTATCATTTACATTGTATGCGTTGACGTCGCCAACTCCTAAAGTTGTGCATTTACACAATGACGTCATGTTGATATCAGCGCTGTGTGTAAGATCAGGCTTTCCATCACCCATGTAAAACGCTGATAACCTTATCCGGTATGCAAGAAAAGAGACTATGCTATGCGTTTCATTATAGGTTTCAGTCACTAATTTACCCGCAATATCTGTTGACATTTATTATACTCTTTTAGATATATTACCATACAGTTCATTTATTTTGCCTGTTTAAGTATCTTACTAAAGTCGTTAAAAATGGACAAACTGAATGATGTCTAATACAAGTTTTCCGTAAAGCACCGGAGATTCCACGTATTGTGTTCTTCACAATGTTCAACGACGCCAATGAGACATAAAAGGGAATTTCAAAGTTCATAATATGCTTTTACATAATTCGTTAGTAAAATAATTGAAAACTCGCGTGAAGATTACCGAATGCGTGTCATAAAATCCAGTTTATGCATTAGCACTATTTTAATATCTTTTGTATAATTATGATATCCAGGTAATTGGCTCTGAGTCATTGTGTTATTTCGCAATAGATACCAGAATATAAAGCTTGTTCTGAAATGTATGCGAAACATATTAAAATAGACGGTTGCTTAAATCCTTCACTAACTGAACTGGAATGAATTGCACCAACATCTAAGGTTAGGTCATATGGCGAATTGTCGGTTTCCATTGCTGGAGGAAGACTCCAGGTGTCCCTCACGACAATGTTCGTGCAGGGTGGGCACCTTGATAGAATAACCGACGTTCCGCAAGTCAGCTGTATAGCTTCCTCACATAAAGATTCCTGGTCCCATGATGGCTCGAACCCACAGCGGTGAGGGGCAAGTGATTTTAAGTCAATACTCTTATCACTCGGCCACGGACGCCACAAAGACCCACGATTCATCTAACAGCACATGAAACCCACCGCTATTGTAAAACAGTTCTAGTGGTCAATGAATTTGAATTTGATTACGGCACCAATGATGCAGTTGAAACTTCTAGTCTATTAGTTGAACTATCTCTAACAGTATTATTAAACTTACATGTAACTGCAATGGACTTTAATGCAGTAGTTTGCTATATGTAAAAACACGACAATACAGCAGTTAAATTGTGTTATTAACAGAGATTAATAGAGATATAAGTGTTAGCATGACACAGAGAAATGACGCAAAGTATTAGTCCTTAGAACAGGAAGTAGAGGAACAATTTTGAAACTGAACATGTGTGATATTAGGTCACCATTTAACTAGGTCAAGGTTATATTGCACTAAATAAGCCGGATGTCGTCAAGGTTATATTGCACTAAATCAGCCGGATGTGCTCGTGTAGTGCAGTCAAAAGGTGTTCTGTATAAAATAACTTTTTTTAGTGCAGTTTCCTGTAATTGTTTTTAGCTGTAACTGTACATTCTATTGATATTTGAAAATGCAGCTAATCATGTTTTTGAAAGTTTTTGATATACATTTAAGAAGTGAAAATAGACAGGGTATATAATTGCAAGAGGTAAAAATAACAATGATCCGGAGCTGGTATACAACTGAAGAAATGTTTCCTAGAAGATATTCACCCCACCCCCATTTCCTTGTTGAAGTTTAATAGCAGACATGTTTATTTGCATGATAAAGTAAGTTTCCCAGAATTCTAACAAGGTTTGAGATATTAACAGGTTGTCAGCATTTTCACTTTACTATGGAAGGGCTATGGGGACTCATTTAGACTATTATAACGTCAACTACACCCATACCAGACGCTTACATTTATGTTTGATTGTGTTGCAGGTGTCGGCAGGCTGATTGCAGACAGTAAGGTATCACCGATAGTTCTGCCATACTGGCATGTGGGAATGGACAGCATTCTACCAAACAAAAAGCCGTATGTGCCTCAAATTGGTCAGGTGAGCGATTGTTATTTACATTTTGTTTAAAAAGGGACACATGACAGTCTTTGTCTGTTTTGCTGTATTTAATTATTATAAAATAAAACTGAATACTTGCATTGAAACGTTTGCTTTAATATTGCCCGAATATAGGAATGGAACTGCACATGTAGTCACATGTAGTCACGATTTTCTTTTATCAAACCCATTATGTTTTATTCCACTGATTGTTATCATGTTCACTGTTCCTCCCAATGACTAACTATCTCGTTACTACATCTGTTGTTGTACTTTTGTTTCTTCCCCTCCTCCCCACCCACCCACACATACTTTATGGCACCAATTTGATCGTTATATTACCATGTTGTTTTTTATACAAATCACAGTACAACATTAAACGGAAACGAGTTACATTTTGTTTCTGTATATCCCTATCGATCTTGTACGTTTAATTATTCCATTGTTTGTGTTTGTTTCAGAATGCGACGGTGGTTATCGGTGAACCAATGGACTTTGGAATGGTTTTAAAACAAATGAGGAAGCAAAAGAAACCCGACGTAAATATATACTTTACTATAAAATAAACTGTGGAATATGTTAGTTGAGTTCTTATTTGATGGATGATCAACAGAGCTGGAGGTTATACGGAGGAATCCGTGACCACTCTAATCTTACTATCGAATATATTCTTCTGTTTATTGTACATGTCCAAATGACGAAGAATGCACGGTGGCGAAAGCACGTGACATTTTATTAGGGTGAACGACAAAAAACTGCAAACAAAGCGTTTAATTCAGGTATGTGTTTGCTTCATAGCTTTCTTGGTTTTTAACGAAGATTGTTCAACTAAATAGCAATACACCTACAAAATTCACACAGTACTTTCCGAGATTAGCCTTCTCAAAATCTTGGAAATGTATGATCTCGTCAAATTTGGAAGGGTTAATCTCAGATAGAACTGGACGAATTTACGACTGCGTTAATTGTTATTGTTTCTTTTTAGGAGGAAATCAGAAAACATATCACCGACAGAATTCAAGAAGAATTTGCTAGACTAAAAGCGGAGGCAGAGGAGAAGCATTTTGATCTAGTTCGTGAATACTGACTTGCACTAAACGAGTTGTTGTCAGGATTACGATTCAAAATGTTATGAAAATAAATGTAACAATGACTGTTATACAATAGATACTTCGACAACGGCATGATTGAGTAGTACCCATCAACATAATTGTGTATGATGTTAACACGCTTAAAATAGATATATGTGTGAGCATTAACATTATTTATATAAAGTTCGCCACCCAACACATGTTGGCTGAACACCAGTTCTTAACTGTACCCGGAAATAATTGCTTAAAGATGCCGATTTATAAACATCGTTTTCCTAATTGAGAATACCAATTATTGGTTCCAGCGATGAGCGATCAGCTTTTAAGTGTACCTTAACCGGAAATAATAAACTGAAAAGTGTGCATAACCTGTCACTCGTAATGCAAAACAAAAACAGAAAGTGTATATGAATCTTGGCGCAGTTTGTACTTGTTGCAGTCTTGGACTCCACTTAGTCTAGAACAATGGACACGTATAATAAAACTGAGTTGTATGTTCAAAATTATGGTATATACGGACAAACATATGGTACAGTGGGATTCTTGGTTTCTTGATATCCAAATCATTGTATCGAGTAGTATTGACTTGTCAATCATCATACTTGCATATAGGTACACCTAAAGAGTTACGAAAGGGGTGTTAAGCAAACCGTTGAAAGACAAGGTCAAATAGAAGAAAAGAAAGCCGACGGAAGGATGAAGAGTAGCGGTTTGCCTAATTAGTGAAACAATGTTAGCTTTAAGTTATTTATTTAAAACTTTACTCACAACTGGTGTGATATTGTCAACTGTGTATACCGATAAATGTACAAAGTATCATACGATAGTTTAACAATATGTATAGTACAAATAACAAGTGTTGTATAGTGGAAATAACAAATATTAAAACAGATCTGAAGTACATTTAGTTGTATATATTATTTATTTATTATTACCAGGTATCTTTTAATATGTCTAGAGTGCATTTAAAAGATTTTAATGTTCTTATATTGGTGTGATATTGTCAACTGTGTATACCGATAAATGTGCAAAGTATCATACGATAGTTTAACAATATGTATAGTACAAATAACAAGTGTTGTATAGTGGAAATAACAAATATTAAAACAGATCTGAAGTAATTTAGTTGTATATATTATTTATTTATTATTACCAGGTATCTTATAATATGTCTAGAGTGCATTTAAAAGATTTTAATGTTCTTATATTAGTAACTCTAATTTTATTTTCAACAGATCTTTCGTCAGTGCAGTTTCGTCGCCTCTACTCTTAATTTAATCATTTCCTCGCGCAGTGCACTTGCTATGCTTGTCCATACCTCTTCCTGAAAAAATATGACAAGAGATAAATATAAACTGGAAAAGGAGATATTATTCGGATACTCAGCAAAAGACGACAAGTGTAGCCATATAGCAGTTTGAACGTCTATGTAAATAAAGACGTTTATATATGTGAGTGCAATCGTGGAATGTTGTGTGAGGATGGGGATGGGGGTTAAGTTATATTTAACGTTTCAAGATAAATAAAACCTTCGACAATTCACACACAGTCTTGCCATTGGAACCTTTTTCATGTAAAAACGGCAACACATGTTGACACTGGAACGACAGCGTCACAGTCGTTTCTGTGTGGCCTAGTTTTGGTAATGTAAAACCTTAAGGTTATAAAACAATATTGTGTTTATCAAACTGCGTGTCCAGTGTCACACGGTTTTATAATTTAGTTTTATTCTTTTCTTGAATTCATCACAAAATTGGTGGACACGTTTGTGAGTATCGACTGAAAATAAAGTCTCACTTACCCTATTATCTTTACATTTTATACTGTCTTCCAGTTCGTCACAAAAATGTATAGGTTTGCCAACTAATACTGTCATTGTCTGTAAACAAATGAAATGAAAAACATCAATGAAAGTACATAAAGCAGAAGTCAAACGTTTATCTATAAGGGTTAAACAGTGTTCATAAACTAGTATAACTTATCGAAACCAGTTACACTCTGCAAGTTAATCATTAATAAATCAAAAACAGGCAAAGGCAAAAAAATGAATAAAAATAATAAAAGCGATATTAAAGACATTTGATGGTTTGGCAGAATAATCCGATATTCCGAACGAAACAACAACGAATCCCGATTTGATTACTTGTATACCAACCGAATATAAAACCACACTGCAGTGAAAAAATAACACTGCATTCATGACATATACTCCACAATTGCAATGGTGTGTTTGTCTAAAGACGTAACAACACGGTACGGAAGGCAATCGGTAAACGGTCACAAGCAACTGCCATGGCAATTGGTAAAACTCCACTGTGGTGTTTCCAACTGGCAATTTGTAAAACTGTCACTGTAAGTGTTTCCAACTTTCAATTGGTAAAACTTCCACTGTAAAACTATCACTGGTGAATTTCCAACTGGCTATTGGTAACAATACCATTCTCCGAAACTGGTAAATATGCGACTGGGTAGTTTCCAATTGGCCAATAGTAAAACGTTTTACACCCCCAACAGCCTTTTTGCCGCTGACCGTTTTATTGAGATTAAATAGAGTAAGAGACAGGTTTGGTAAACCATAGAATCTGGTTTACACCCCGGTCTTTTGCCACCGAACCTTCCAAGGCGGTACCCCTATATCCAATCATTTTAGTGTGTGGTGTCGCATACTTTGGCTTTTCCTTGTAATTGTCGTTTGGTTTGCATGCGTGATTTGGTTGACTGTGTTCTGTGAATGCTACATTTCCTGTTCGACTTCTACATATACGTGGTGTGGTATGTTGCTTTGTTACAATATGGCAATACAGCACGTTTAAACGGAAGCAAACAGAACATAGTTACGCGCTGCCTATATTTGAATTAATTTAACCAGTGTCCATGAATATGGGAAGCTATTAGGATCCCGCCCATTGTTTTCATTTTGAAAAGAAGAGTCGGCATAATTAAAATCCCAAGCTATTATTATACTTCAGAATGTAATGAGTGTAACAAAATGAGTGTATATGTATACTGAAAGGAAAAAGAAACGCAGGGTGCGTATTTCCGCTATATATTGCATATACTGCACACTTAATTCCATATATTATACCTCATTTGCATATTTCACTCTTTGTTTAATGTGACGTCATCCGGTCCATTAAGTTGCATATTGACCGGGCGCCCGGTCCGATAGCTATATTAACGGACGTGTCAAAAAAACGACGGACGTGTGATAAAAAACGACGACAAAATAAATCATAAAACGTATTGATTTAATTTGTTGGTCAGATTCGGTATAATATAACAAATAATGTATGGTGCTTCGGTCCATATGAAGTTTATGGACTGGGCAGTCAGACCTAGAACGTTATATGGACCTCAGCTTCGCTTCGGTCCATATAACATTCTAGGTCTGACTGCCCAGTCCATAAACTTGCATATGGACCTCAGCACCATACATTATCTGTTAAATATATTCCAAGGAAATCCCAAGACGTTTTGTAAAAAAAAAAGTGCAGTTAGTTAAAGAAAGGACACAACTGTGATGTTGTAGACGTTTTAATCACAGTACACGTTGTAACAAGAAATTCATAAATGCTGAAGTTCCTCTTTGAAAAATTGAGCCAGTTCAGTACTGTATTTAATGTTAAGTGATTGCAACATTTAAAGCCTAAGTTTGCTCACCTGCTTGAGCCAAATGCGCATTCTGACGATAATGAAACTAGGACAGGCCTAATGTCGCCCTGTACCATTCGATTAGCAGTAGCATATTAAACATACAATATATAGCGGAAATACGCACCCTGCGTTTCTTTTTGCTTTCAGTATACTTGGGATTGTATACTTGGGATTTTAACTGTGTTTGTCGGGGCCTCATTTTCCCTGATTTTGAAAAGATTTTTGCCAAGCGCTTCACTTTTAATCGATGCGTATATCTAATAAATGATATTTTACTAGTTCCATTCTATTGATAAAGAATAAGTTGTTTTGGCCTTTATTTCATCAACATACATCAAGTATTAAGAAAGTTATGATTTTACAAGCTGTGTATTATGATTACATTTGCCAATTTTATACCAGTGCGGGACTAACTAAATGTATATAAGATAGAGTTCAAAACTACGTCACCACGTGCAGTACGAGCAGTCGGAAGAACATGACATGTATTGAGCACACGTGTAGGGGCTGTATAAATTGGTGTCGAAATGATAAGAACATGTCACAGGATCGCAAACCATTCTCCAGGGTAATAATGACCAGTACCATAACGACACGGGGTAAGTCGAATTCAGATTGTAAACTTTTTCTACGGAGGTTTCTAACTGCCATTACTTCATTGCATAAAAGTTATTGTTTAGTGTGCAGTGTAAATTTCTTTTGTTTACGAGGTTGTTTATTATATTGCCATTATTATTATTCAATCCCTCTGAGGTCTCTGTACCATTATAGTCTATAATGTGTTAGCGGGATGTAAAACCAGTTATTCATTCATTCATGTTGTCTATGCGTTGAAAATTAAATATATGTTGTAAGTTCTGAATTACATGTAGAAATGTGAGATTTCATTGTCGATAAATTACATCTGTAATTGTATTACACGTTTTGTTAAAGTTTAGCATAATATTAATTCGAAGAAAGTTTAGACTTTGGGTTTATTCATTCGGAATAAAGATTGCTTTGCAATCAGTTATTAGGTATGGTGATACCTTAGTGCTATTATAGAATACATGTTGGGATAACATTGTAAGACTGAGTATATATTTTGTAGCCGTATACGCTAGGAGCGCAGGTAGAGCGTATGATCGGCAGGTGGTCTACGGGGTCGTAGGTGGGATAAAAATCGAACAGGAAAAACAGCATTCAAGGACGACTGTCAACCACAAACACACACAGAAATAAAGAACAAATTTAAAGATGAATAAAAGGCCGAATAAGACATCACAATTCGTCTTGTTGTACATAAATGTGTAAATTTATTTATTCTTGATTCTCCCTTGGTGAGTTGTCTCCACTTGGTCAATCTTGTTACAATGAGCAATTGCATAGGCAATGTGTAATTTTCAACTAACCTTGCCTACACGTGGGTATATAGGTTTTCTATTTGGAATAATGTCAGCGGTACCTGTATTGTAAGAACAACAAATAATACACGTTAAACATGTAAGAGTCAAAATGTGTTGAGAATAAGATAATAACACCCATAGGCTATTGCTTAACAGCAATAGATTTGTGTACCGCTTATCATTTTCTTTCCCTTTCCTCCTCTTCATCTTGTCCTTCCTTCTCATGCTGCTCTTCATCCTCATCATCATCACCATCATCATCATCATCATCATCATCATCACCACAACCACCACAGCCACCACCACCACCATCATCATCACCATCATCATCATCATCATCATAATCATTATCTTCATCATCAATATTATCATCAGCATCTGCATCAGTAACAGCAGTAGCACCAGGCAGCAGCGTTGATTGGAATTGTTTGAATGTAACAATAATTATAGTATACAAAATCAAGTATAATATTATCGATTAGTGAAAGCGATACTATTGCCCTAAATATCTTTTCTTTTTTATTTAAACATGCTTTATTGCCAATATTTTAAATACAGAGTAACATCATCTTTACGATAGAATTATCATAATGGCAAATGGGTTAACAGGTTCTACCAACATTAGATTAAACCCTTCCTAGATAAATAAATAATGCAACTAAATAAAAGTAAAGAACAAGACACACTAATATACACTCAACAAAATTCCTAATCGGTCACCTAAATTTTATGAAATTATTACCTTTTTACACAAGATTTGTATTCATGTAAAATTAATCAAATCCTCGTTCAATGTTTAATATACATTAACTGAAAATTTGGTAAATATATTTAAATTATTTTTGAAAAAACAATGCTTTATATTATAACACCCTCGATCCACAAAGTCACATACTTTTGCATTGAATTGTAAGGGGAATGACCTGGCTTAAGTTAAAGTCAAGTGTTTTAAAAACCAATATGGTAATAAAGAAATGGCAAAAATAAATAAATGACCTATACAATTATTTCATTAGACATATAACATGTATTGAGTTCCTTTCCGCGATTCTTGGTCTGCGAGTGCATGTTAAATCTTCAAATTTCAAGAACGAGCACTCTTCTATAGGATTTTTCCGTTGTGAGTCTGACATTTTGTAATTTTTGATTTTGGGGGTTCGTGACTTTAACGCGTCCTAACTTCCCTGGTAGTTATAAGATTTTTCTGAAACGTTCAGGACCTTTTCCTAAATAACTAAGTTATTCAAAACAAGTAAAACCGAGAGGAAGATATTCCAAGAAAAGAAAATATTTTGTGAAATTGAGGTGACCGATTAGGAATTTTGTTGAGTGTAGAGTTGACCCTCGATATACACATTGTACATCAACTACATACAAGAAGGGCCTCATGAAGTCATAAATTCGGATACCTATATAAAATATATTCAGACATTTTTTTTTCTAATTAGGATTGGAGAAACTATTCACCACATTCTCAACTTGACGAGTCTACTATTTTATATTATTAATTGAATTTTACAGTTTTATCAAATTTAATGCTTAAAGTTATTATTTACAAATCCGCGTATTACTATCCATATGTTACCTAGGTGGTATATTGGCAGTATAATCGGTCGCACTTTAGGTTCCACAATAAGTCTGACAACACCTGAAATTGTAATACATTTTATCGATGTTATCATATAATATATTAACAAATCCGACATAAAGATATATATGATATTTGTAGGTTTTAGTGAATATAGGATGTATTTTCATCGAAAAATGAGAACACGTCTCTTTTCACGAGTGCTTTTCACGACAAAGCAACAAATGTTATTTTTATTATATACTGACAACTCGGAAACATATTTTTTCGGCGAAGTCAAAGACTCAGTATGGTGAAATTAAGAAATAAAATATTTCCAGCGGGTTTATATTGTTTCAGATCAATACCTGATGGGCGGAACTTGAAGACCATCGATACCAAGGGCTGTAGGTATTGTATAGCTTTTTAAGACCTCCCCAATAACGAATTAATATTGAATAGTTTATTAAACCATGCTTGATTTTCTATTTTTAACTTACCATTACTGTTAAAATACTTGACCTATTCATTCTACAAACTACGATTCATTATCTAAGTTAAGTAATTTCCAATCAAATGATATAACTTTCAAACCAACTTTCTGCAAACCGGAAAACTGAAATCTCTAAATGTCAACAATTCCTAAAGTACGTGACATAATTTCCCAAACTATGACACATTTTCTTAGATCATTAGCTAATAATATACGTTATTTCATAAAAAATAGTTTATTTTAACATTTTAAAATAGTAGTTCCGGTAGTAAAAGATAACAGTGAAAATATAAGCTAATATGGCTCACATATGAACTAGAATGGCAATGTCAGTACAAGGTTTTATTTTGATCATAACATCCACTATATCACTGTAAAGTACACTCAAGTGATATGAAAACGCAACACGGGAATTTCCGCTATATATTGTATGTACAATATGCTGCTTTTAATCGAATGGTACATGGCTACGTAAGAGCTTTCCTTTTGGAAAAAATACTAAAACAACAAATAATACAGCAAATAGTATTCCTTCAATGTTTCATTATTCACAGAGTACGCGTTTGGCTCAATCATGTGAGCAAACTCAGGATGCAACATTTTGCAAACTATTTACGTTAAATACAGTACTGAACTAGCTCAATTTTTCAAAGAGCTACTTCAACATTTATGAAGTTCCTGTTACAAAGTGTAGTGTGATTAAAACGTCTACAACATCACAGTTGTGTCCTTTCTCTAGTTAACTGCAACTTTCTTTTTAAAAAACATCTTGGGATTTCTTTGGAATATTATGTGCAATTAAGTGTGCAGTATATACAATATATAGCGGAAATTCCCTTGTTGCGTTTTCATATCACTTGAGTGTATATAATAAAAGTATCTATACAAATCGAACAGAAAAAGTAGCATTCAAGGATGAAAATCAACCACAAACACACACAGAAACAAAGAGGAACTAATGTATATATAAAGGTGAATAAAAGGCAAGACAAGACATCACACAAGGGTTGACAATAGGGCTACCCCATTGGAACGGTCAGTGGCAAAAAAGGCCGCTAGGTTCTAGGGTGCACCAAACCTTATTCTTACCCTATTGTCATCCCAATAAACTCATTCAGTGCAAACAATTTTCTATTGTTTTAATATATTTATTAAGTTGCCATATCGTCTTTATCCTCAGTTAAGGTGACATATTTTCATTTTGGGTAGTTTTTAAAATGCTCACCAATCCTTGCTATTGATAACTGACTGACGCTAATGTGTAGATTCTATGTTCATAAAGTTTATTAATTATTTCTTACCCAACTTGTATTCTAGAGTCTCGTTGTTTCTGCTTATTTTGCCTGTAAATTATAAAGGTGGTAAATATATGTTGTATATATACTACTGGAAACTGAACAGTTGTGAATATTTTTGTTTTAAAATATTCATATTGTGATTTATAAAACAATAACAAACAACTTGACCTTACATAACATTATGTATTTACCTTAAAGTCCATACTATGTTTTCTACAGGAAGCATTCAGAAGAAATTGGGAACTTACCCTCTGGAAAAATGTTTGTCCATTCTCCACAGTTGAGTCTGTTAACTATATATGTCATGGAGGGTTGATAAATGCCTTCACCTCGACTAATGGGTACATTTTTGATGAGTGAAAAATAGTTGGCCGAGATGGTATTGCGAAATCCAATTTCTTTAGCAGCGGGTGACCACGGGACAAACCTAGTCCCACTGGTAATATAACTCCATCTCAGCATGTCTACAAACATAAAATTAATGCAAGTTGAATATGTTACTAACTGAAAAAAACAAACAAACAAAAAACATAGACCAAATAATAATATTCCACACTTGCTTAATATCTACATATAATGAACAATGTTTCAATCAAAGGTGTATAGTACACACATATGTCAACCACCTTCATTATTGATCTAAATTAAAAAAAATATAGAGATAATTACAGATGTGTCGGAGTAAAACCACAAAAAACATTATCCCATTTATGACATTACAATGCTATAAAATGAGAAAGTCATTTATAAAACAGTCAAGCGTACAAGGCAAACTTAACATATCTGAGACAATTTCTGGCTTGCCTAAAATGTTAACAAAAAACTTGAGATGTTTTAAAATGAAATAGATACAGTGACAGTTTTATTACCTAAGTGTCCCCTTACAGACGTTAGAATGAAAATTGACTCGCCTAACCGAACAATACATAAGTTCGAGGCAAAGCCAAAGTGTAGTCTTAAATAAGCCTCAGAACTGATGAAAAACATGAGGTTGTCGACGATTTTTTTTTGAGATTTGACATGTCTGCTATGACATAATGTATTATAAGTCATAGTAATCACCTTAAGCACATTCAATAGTATCATTCAGTTCTTAGTTAGTAAATATATGCACATAATTACGTATGACCAGAGTTATCTTCAACCTTGTATTGTCGAGATCTTAACGGTGTATTCTCTTGTTGCTATGCTATGGTATTGCCGAGACCTTAACGGTGTATTTTCTTGTTGCTATGCTATGGTATTGACGAGACCGTAACGGTGTATTCTCTTGTTGCTATGCTATGGTATTGTCGAGACCTTAACGGTGTATTCTCTTGTTGCTATGCTATTGTATTGACGAGACCTTAATAGTGTATTCTCTTGTTGCTATGCTATGGTATTGCCGAGACCTTAACGACGGTGTATTCTCTTGTTGTTATGCTATGGTATTGCCGAGACCTTAATGGTGTATTCTCTTGTTGCTATGCTATGGTATTGCCGAGACCTAAATGGTGTATTCTCTTGTTGCTATGCTATGGTATTGCCGAGACCTTAACGGTGTATTTTCTTGTTGCTATGCTATGGTATTGCCGAGACCTTAACGGTGTATTCTCTTGTTGCTATGCTATGTAATTGCCGAGACCTTAACGGTGTATTCTCTTGTTGCTATGCTATGGTATTGCCGAGACCTTAACGGTGTATTCTCTTGTAGCTATGCTATGAAGGCTGGCGTGGCAGTCGGTAGCTCGGCGGATTTGTAACCGGAGGCCCCGGGTTCAATCCTCCGCAGTGCCACTGAGTTTCGTCGGTGTGTTCATGGGCAAGACACTTTCCTTTAGCCTCGTCCGTCGGATGGAGACGTAAACCGGGCGGTCCCGTGTATCGGTCTATCCTCTGAGTACGTTAAAGAACCATAGGAATATATTCGATAATAAGAGTAGGGCACGGTTCCCGGATTCCTGTGTATCCTTCCCCTCTCTCTGGGCGGCTCTAAATAACCCATACTGTGTTGATGAGCCCTTAAACAACATTCAATTCTTGTTGCTATGGCGTCTGTCACTGAATAATTTCTTTGTGGCTTTCTATACTTTTGTTTATATATATATATACACGTAATCATCTTTGTTTTTAACTTATATATTAATACTGCTTAGTTTGTTTAAGGATACAACCGGGTGTGGGATATTTTTATAGAGGTGACAAAAGGGTAAGAGTGACGTTTGATGCATCGTAGAACCGGGTTTAAACACCCAGTGTTTTTTTGCCATTGACCGTTCCAATGCGGTGTGGCATATTATCAATAGTATCAACTGTTTTGTTTCTGGTGTCAGATACTGTATTTCTAAATGTTTATTTCTCCTTGTAATTGTTTGTTTTAAATGTTTTTGTTTGACTGCATTATGTGAGTGCTACATTTCCTGCTCCACGTTTTTCAGCTTCCTTTGGACAAGGTTTAAGCAATAAGCCACACATTATGCTTTAAAACTGAAGGTAATAAACACACTTACTTGTTCACACTTCAGCAGTTTTTTTCGTTTTTAATTTTAAACAATACACGTATCAAAAGTGGTAAACGACTTTAGGTGTTGTGTGCTTTTCAGCATTCCTATATGCATATGGGAACTTAGTAGTTATTACAACCCCAAATTGTATGCTCATTTATATGTTCATCAAGCTTATGATAAGCTGCTTTCCACACTAAAAAAAGTCGTAATTCCTATCTAAACCGATTACCCATGAAATGAATACTGGAAAGGAGATCCCTTGGAATCAACAAACAGACACAATACAAGGGAGAAAAGCAGCTGAGTCTGTTCGTGAGAGGTAATATGAGGTGTTAAAGTCTGTCTCACCAGTTCCGCACAACTAAAGTCAAAGAAGGCTTAACAAATATATCTCTAATTGAAAAATATATTATTGAGACTGGAGGCGATCTTGGATAATTATGGCGTCAATCTAAATACGAACAAAACCATCATTTTGTCTTCAAGTTCATTTAAATGTGTACATGCACCAAGCGCCATGTCCCGTCCGATTAATTATTGTCAATGCAAACGCATGGTTTCAAACTCAACTGTCGTCTGGTGTTTTTTGTATTATAAATTATGAGTATGAATTAGTTTGATTACTTAAGGCTAAAATACATTCTTGTTTTGATTTCGAAATATGTTTTTATTGAATTTTGTGTACAATTTAAATGGAATGTAGCGACACAGCCAAACCATCTTTATTATTGAGAGTTCTGAATAAGGGTGAAAGAATTATCAACATCGGATGATAAAAAAATATGATCATTTGAAGGTTATGTTGAAACGGATATGAATTGCCATTTTGAGAGCTATGACATCACAGATCTAAATGACCATATATGGAATATTTTGAAATATGAAAACTTAGATTTAATGGAAAAAATGACAGCAACTGTATGAAAACAATATATAATTATTGGCAATAATGCTTTTTATGACCATTAAAGGATTTTGCATTCATTTGCAATGATGTTCTTTGCTTTAAATGATATTTATTAATATTACAAATATTGGAATTTGGAACTATGACGTCATAGTTCTCAAAATGGCGGCTCCCATTTTAGAACAACCTTGTCATATATTTTTTATTTTTCAGAACTCTCAATAATAGAGCTTGTTTGGCTGTGTCGCTACATTCACATTAAAACAAGGTGAACCGCATATTCATCAGTTAAAAACAACAACAACATTTTCGTCGAGATTTCCAGGCTTACCATTTTCATAAACAACACCAGCAATTAAACCAAATGTAGCATGACTCAATTTAATGCACGTGCATATTTCATATATTATGATTATTTGTATCTGGATTCATTACGTGGTTCGTGTATTAACTTTCACATCCCATCCAACCCCTTCTCCAAGAAGCGAAAAAAGGTTGGCTGGGGTATGAAATAAAACCTTAATTTCGGCTTAAACAGTTTGCATATTGTAAAATTAAAACATTTAATATGTAATTTTAAACAGGTTATCGCGTTTTTCAGTAAAACATGTTTTAAACGTGATTTATTGTCGAAATGTTCGTAACAAAATTCTACACATATAAGTTTTCCCATCGCTTGATGGAATTAAGGCGGGACCATGTAATGGACACCCATCATTCTTCCAAATCCAGAATTTATTGTGCTGTGCGCTGTGGCACACGAATTGTTGATCGGAGTCCTACCCTGTCTTTAATGGCGTTGATAACAATTACAACTGTTTCTCGTTATATGATAATATATATATATATATATGTTATATATAGTTATAAACGACAAGATTCGGGCCAATAAATAATAACTAGAAGGGTGTTCCACGGAACACGTGTGTCGCCCGCCATGTAGTTATATCAGTAAGTACAATATAACTATAAAGTTTGAAAACATGGGGTGCAATCCTTCATGAATTATGGAGCAGTTTTTTTAAAGTGTTAAGTTTATGAAAAGTGGCATAAATCTGCATTGGATAATTGATAAGAAAGAAGTGTGTAAAGTTTCATGACCTTATAAAAAAAATTGCCAAGTTGTCAGCTTGATTAGATTGCAGGTTAAGGTTTAAGTTTTATGAAAAGGGGCATAACTCTGCCAAAATAAAAGTCAGAGTTATTGGACATATGTGTATGAAGTTACATGACGATAGGTCAAATACTTTTCAAGTTATATCCCGTTATGAGCTAACCAGGCTGCAAGTGAAAGCTTTATGAAAATGGGCATTACTCTGCTAAAATAAAAGTTAGAGTTATTGGTCTTGTGTGTGGTAAGATGAATATGTGTTTGAAGTTTCATGAACATAGGTCAAATGCTTCTTAAGTTATGGCCAATTATGAGCTTAGTTAGGTTTCAGGTTAAAGTTTCATGGGTAACAATACTATATGTGGTAAGATGAATATGTGTGTGAAGTTTCATGAGCATAGGTCAAATACATCTTAATTTATGGACAATTATGAGCTTGGTTAGGTTGCAGGTTAAAGTTTTATGAAAAAGAGCATACCTCTGCTGAAATGAAAGTAAGAGTTATTGGCCATATGTTACAATATTTTGTGTGGTAAGATAAATATGTGTGTGAAGTGTCATGAACATAAGTCAAATACTTATCAAGTTATGGCCAATTATGAGCTTAGTTAGGTTTCAGGTTAAAGTTTTATGAAAGGGATAACTCTGTCAAAATGAAAGTCAGAGTTATAGGTCATGGGTAACAATACTATATGTGGTAAGATGAATATGTGTGTGAAGTTCCATGATCATAGGTCAAATACATCTTAATTTATGGACAAGTATGAGCTTGGTTAGGTTGCAGGTTAAAGTTTTATGAAAAAGAGCATACCTCTGCTGAAATGAAAGTCAGAGTTATTGGCCATATGTTACAATATTTTGTGTGGTAAGATAAATATGTGTGTGAAGTTTCATTAACATAAGTCAAATACTTATTAAGGTATGGTCAGTTATGAACTGGTTAGATTGCAGGTTGCAGTTTTATGAAAGGGTCATAACTCTGTCAAAATGAAAGTCAGATGTATTAGTCATAGGTAACAATATTCATTGGGATAAGATGAATATGTGTGTGAAGTTTCCTGAACATAGGTCAAATACTTCTTAAGTTATTACAGTTATGAGTCTGGTTCGACTGCAGGTTAAAGTTTTATGAAATAGGACATAACACTGTCAAATTCAAAGTCAGAGTTATTGGACATGTGTGACAGAATTCCTTGGGTTAAGATGAAGATGTGTGTGAAGTTGCATGAACATATGTCAAATATCTTTCAAGTTATGGCCAAGGTTATGTTGCAGGTTAAAATATGACGGACGACGACGGACGACAACGACGACGACAGACGACGGGCAAAGTCATCCCTAAGTGTTTGCCATGCTACGCAGGCGACACAAAAACAGAATTAACACGGTGTCACCAAAAAAACAAACTTGCGACGTACATTCAAACCGAGCTCTAGGTATTTTAGGTTCAGGGAAGATTTAAACTTTTCTCCAGAAATGTCCCATTTTTAATGTCGACCATATACCACCCTAATATATATTTTTTTATAATTTTGCGATTACCAGCTGATAAGGATATCACAATGTTATGAAAATAACATACTGAATACAAAATGACCCAACTCCCAACTCCCAAGTGAAGTTCTTGAGAAATTAAGATGAAATTGGCAAGGCGGTAACGCTGTAGACGTTGCTGAAATATTCTAACATATGGACAGATGTCTCCGTCATTGTTGCATACGTATAGCCAGTAGAATATAAAGCAGAATGAATATATATACTGATAACTAAACATATGCTTATTATATTATACAACAGTTAATTTAAATTTAATATTGTTTAATTTAAAAATTGTAAACTACAATAAAACAGATAATTCGATTACTGTGACTAAATGTTTGAACCTGTGACTAAATGTTTGAACCGGTGACTTGGTTCCATTTCCCTCTATTTCACTTCGCGTCAAGGTGTAATGGAAGTGTAAACACCTATATATATATGTGATTTGCAAACCATATTTAAAGTCGCATAACTTGAGCTTGCCGCTGTCTTGATTACTAAACACACAGTACCTGCTTATTTTGTATTGCCTTCCAGAAACAAATTGTTATGTCGAGGCCTTACTCGAACGTTGACGGAAGCAATATGTATAGCATGTTAAAGTAATTATCAGCAACAGCAGGCAAATTTTACAAAGAAAGATATCAAAATCGGGCAGGGAAAGTAGCATTCAGTGATTACAGACAACCACAAAACACAAAAACAAACACGCAAACAGACAAACGAGAAGGCAAAAGTAATAAAAAATGCAAACGACATCACAAACACAAAAGGGTTGTCAATAAGGCTTATCTACCTATCTACACCGTTGCTTAACCTACTGACGACGAGGTATATATATTTCGAGAAGACATAATGTAAACCGTTTTAATCAGCCAGACCAAACCCCAAAACTGTTTATGTCGAATTAATAGTTACCAACTCATATTTCATTTTACGCATATTCAATCAAGGTATTTAAAAAACTGAATAATATATATTTTTACTTTTAATCGCAACATATACATTATTATATGACATGAACACCTGGCTAGAGTTATGATAAACGGGTTTGTAGTGTAATTTTGCCGTTATTAGGACGGTTAGTTTCTTTAAAGGGACACATGGCAATCTTGAGTTTTATTCAAACATTAAAATTTGCTCCTCAATTTAATTATCCTGCGTCATTTTGACTTTAAAACTGCTTGCATATGATTAAATAAAAAATTGAGATTTGAGTTTTCTTCACTATTTCCCCAAATTTTTAAACATAATATTGATGCACTTTTACAAAAAGTTAGTAATATATAAAAACAATTCGCTTTGAACTATTCTAACAATTACTATTAATGATTGAACAAATGCAAGTGAAGAGAAAAACTAACGGGACGCCGTGAGTTTTTAAAGAATCAAGATTGCCGTGTGTCCCTTTAAAATGTTGGGTCCAGAGAGTAAGCGAATAATAGGAGATACTTACGTCCGATAACAAAACCATCTAGGAAGCTGCAGTGATTCATTATGGTAATCAGCGGCTGATCACGTGACCTGTTGACAACTGCGTCATATAACCTCTCCTCGTGGTGCACGTTACAGGTGTTCAACACGCCTGGTGTATAACATAAATGTATTTCAAAAGAAAACGGTAAAATAGTTATTCGACTGTGGCTTATTTTATACGAACTTACTGAATGGTTCTAACTAGAAACCCAAATATTTGCTAATGCCAAGTTTTTAGAAAGCAAATTACTTATTATGTATAGTGCTCGTCATTTTCGAAATGTATGTTGCTTCTGAAAATGCAGTTAGCTTACATACATGTAGGACTAATGTTGTCTCTGAAATGCACATATTGAGCTACATTAAAGCGTTCGTCAATATGCGTATACATAAGATCCTCTAACTGGAACGAACCGGGACAAACGCAAAAATACTTTGAGGGCAGGCAATGAAATCACCCGTGAATTACATTTTTATTTATTGCACTAGATATATCTAAGATAAATAAACATCTAGCAGATTTAAATAAAGCTCATATTGCTGTTATAAATGTTACTTACCCATAAGAACTTTAAGCATAGCTACGGTAGACCATGTCGTTGTCAAAGACGCTACAGACCAACTCCATGACACTAATTTGTGGATAATTTCCATGCTGGTGTCAAGTAAGAACCGTATTAAGTTTTCCATTAGTCAATCCACATGACACAAGGATGTATATATGTGTGATTTCAAATTTAAACTAGCGATTTTAATTTTGCTGCGAAGTACATAAATCAAAAGCCCCAGGGCCTAAATAGTCGTGACTATGCGGAAACATATATATCTACATAATATTGAAATTTAGCTCGGCTGGCCATCGGCAAAATTTGGCTCAGTGGAGCTAATGGTTGTCGTTCGTCTTCTTCTTCCATTATCCGTTAACTGTTGCCTCGTTAAGACGATACTGCCTTAATTTTTCACCTGGTCGTTACTAAACGTGTTGCTTAACTAGCCTGATCGGACCAGTAACACCGGAGTTATGGCCCTTGAGTTTCTTTACTATGCTATATTGTTGAAGTCTGCAACCTAACAACGCAAAATAGTTCTCCTCCGCACAGTTAAACGCGCAGGAATATGCACCTATTGCCATTTTGCTTGCCGTTGTGATAAAAGTAGACGACGCTATTGTAATTTACCAGAAAGATTTAACAGTTTGTTATGTTTTTATAAAACATGCATTTATACTGTGCAGCATGGAATAACATGTATCGATATATTTTCTCTAATGTTTTATAAAACAGCACGTTATTCAATTTTTTGGCGGTGCGAAAGGTGCAGAGGTATAATGGGGCTTTTAATGGCATCCTAAGAATGTGACAAACCTAACAGCACACTACTATGCAACACTACGCTAGAAGAAGTAGTCTCTCACGCATGCCTTTAATTTGATGCCCTAAATAAGAAACAATGTTCAGAATAAAGGCAATTTATTATTTATTTAGGTCATACATACCTATTTTATCAAAATTTCACTAAGTCAACTTTTTATCATCTGTTTAAAAGGTTATAACACGAGTTATAATCGTGCTACAAGCAGACGGTAAGTGTGTATTTATAATAGAAAGTGTATCATGTTACTAAAAATAGAACAGTCTGTGCTCGCTGAAGGGCATAGTATATTATATAGAGTGGAGTCTTTGTGTGGAGTCTTGGTGTGGAGTCTTGGAGTTGAGTGGAGTGAATAACTGGAGTGACCTTGGAGTCACATTTTGGAGTGACATTGGAGTCAAATTTGGGGTGAATATTTTGGAGTCAATTTTTTAGTCTAAACTTGAAGTCTTAATTTCTCTTACAATTAATAACTTTTTAGAAACTAATACATTTACATGGGTTACTTCATTTGCACATGCACTTATTTATTTATTAAATAATTCTTTAAAATGCATGTGTCTATTAAGCTATCCAGTTTCAACAACTAATTCCAAAACTGCACATCTAATTTTAACTTGGGCACTGTTACTACATGTTCTAAAATAATCCATGTTTGTGGAACAGTTAGGCTGAGAGAGCTCTAAGTTCCCATAAACTTTAATGCTTTTTGTTTTCAGTCTCTGTGGAATGACTGACATATTGGACATATTGGAACCCTGTATACCCCTGACACCGGATGTCAGTGTCCTGACCTAAGATTAGTTGGTCACTCGGGACTAGTTTATGTCAGGCCAAAGGGTCATAATGCTTCAATACTGGGGTTAATGTTTGGGTATCCAAGTTCATTTATGTTGTTTTTAGATGGTCTGTCCCTCACATTAAGGTTAGCACTCTGTATAATATACTATGCCTCGCTGAAGAGCTTGCTCAGAAAAAAATATGCGGAAGCTAATTCGGGCCATATGAGTTAGCTAAAATATGTTTAAATATGAAATTGGTAATGAATATCAATCATCTGAAACATTACTGAATGTAAAAAACAAACCCCGGAAGTTACATTTACAGCACTTCCATTTCCCATCCATTCCAACACTTACAAAAAGCACCGCCCATCAGTGCCTTCAGCACTTTGATTTCTATACACCGTATGGATAAAGATGATTACATGACCTGAATCACGTTAACAAGGAGAATGTATGCAACGATACTACAGTACAGTTAGAGTAAGTTAGAGTATATTTTCGCAATCTTCTGTCAATAAGCTGATAGAAATGTTGTTTTGCTGCTGAGTTTCTGTAAATTTTCATGTTTCTAAGAACAGATTTTCATGTACACATTTTCCAAATATTTATTTGAATATAGATTTCTAATAAATGCTTTAGAAGATACATTTTTTTCTGTTCATTACATCTCCAAATGTTGATGCTGTAAGACGTTCCTTGCGAAACGTGCCACCATTGAGTGCTATTCTTGTCAATTGTCTCTGTCACAATGACTGTGTTACGTCCATGCTTGTAGTTCAAAATGTCTGGTCAAAACATAACAACCTGTAGCCATTTACCTCATGTTTACACATCAACATCAGGGGTCTGGGAGTAATTATAAACAGATTGCCTTATTATCTGTATTTTTGTAATGATATGCATGTGCCTATGAGTTTAGTACGCTAAAGGTGCACACGCCTATCTTTATTTGCTTACATTTTTGAATGCATATTAAATGGACACACGGCAGTCTTTATTTTTTTAAAAACTCACGGCGTCCCGCTAGTTTTTCTGCATAACTTGCATTTGTTCAATCATTAATATTAATTATAAGAATAGTATTAAGCAATTTTTTTTTGCATATTATTAATATTTGATATTATTGCACCGATAATATATTAAAACTTATAGTATAATAATACGAAATAGTCAATACTTAAACTTTGATTTTTAAATATAATCAGGGTAAAAGTAAAAATGATATTGTATATATAAGTCAAGACACCCATTTCAAACACTTCAAGATTGCCGTGTGTCCCTTTAAACTTATTAGAATAGTTCAAGCAAATTGTATTAATATGCATATTACTAACTGTTAATTATACTGCATAAATATTATATGGAAGAATAATGAAGTAACATTGGCAGCCCAAAATGTTATTTAATTAATTGCAAGGGATAGGGGTCAGCCTGCTGGATTAAGAATGCAAGATGCTGGTTGTATTGTTTGATTAATAACTGTTGATTGCCGTGTGCCATTTTAAATGTACCACATGCAGGGTTATATTCGGGCGTTATGGACGCTGGTAGTGCTCAGATCGCGTAAATGGCCCACTGGCGGTCAGTGTTTTAGTCAACAGATATCAACATAATAATAACAGGTAAATAGTATCTAACTAAAATTAGTTTAAAATTAAAAACTCTATTTTATTGTGATTACCGTAGGGTAAAAGTGAAATTTGGTGTTCCCTAGAACCTGATTTAAACCACCAACGGCCATTTTGTCACCGGCCGTTCCAAGGCGGTAACACTATTGTCATCCATTTTATGTTTGTTCTGTTGCATACTTTGTTTTTCTTCGTGTGGCTCCGGAGGCCCCAATTTCAATTCTTCTTTCCACCAACACATTTGTATTTTATTTTTTAGTAAATACTACAGTAAAGTTTCTTTTCAATGTGTGGGGCAGACATAGGGAAGTTGAACGGGTAGTGTTAATAAAGCAATCCCCTCGAGGCTATATCCCGTAACAAAAACTAGGCAACATTAAAAAGCAATATATGTATAACGCACAAATGATCATGTATATATGAATATAACAAATCAAAAGCATAGAATACCACAAAACAAGTACTCAGTGTGTTGGTAGAAGCCAGAGCAACAAGAGAATAAACATTAAGGTTACGAAAAGACAAGGTTATAGAAAACGCATTTAATGGCTATTTTTGTATTGAGTAGTAGTAAGTGTCTTTCATGTCTTGACATCTGTCTTATTTAGAGGAGATTTGCCTCTCCGCCAGTAATTTAAGTGGAGATCCGTCCTAGACTGGTCGTACGTGGGGAAAGTGAACTGGTCAAGGGCTGGTGTATAAACTACCTCATGCATTTTAGGAAGGACTCTGATTTTCAGATGCATATGGATAGGACACATTAGGTTTCTCCTCAAAAATAATTTATATTAAAGTTTACTTATTACAATCATTTTAATCGGTATCACACCTCTATTATTACCCCTGAAACCTACCAACCTAGAGACAAAAGGAAAACAAAAAATACCTTTTTTTTTCTTCACATATATGCTGCAACATGGTTACGACAACAAGATTTAAGGTGTTAATATTTTATTATCATTCACATCATTATATTTGCAACTATTCCAAAAGCCGTAATAAAAGGTTCTTTGCTATTACTAAACATTCAAATACAAAGTAAAAGGTTATATGTTAACATTGAATCGTTTGCATGTGCAGCGTAGTGGCCTCTTTTCCAAGCATATCCATTTCCTCGTGCAATGCATGTGCTATGTTTGGCCACATCTCTTTCTGCAATATTGATAGTAATCATACAAATGATATTTTAAAAAACTTGTAAATCATTTAAAACAGTGTTAAAGTGTTATTGGTCGCAAGCTTCGGGAAACACATTTCATGCCCTTCACGAAATATATATATATATATATAGTGTTATTCTTGCCCGTCCGTTCGCCCCATACGAAACACGTTTTACATTCAAGCATTTGGTTAAGCTCATTCCCCAGACACCAGCATCTTTACATTTTCACGACAGCAACACGTTTCTAACAGCCGTAGGTGTAACAGCCGTAGGTGATGATATGAATGCCATTCATTCTTCTTCGTTAATTTACAACAAAGTGTAACATTATAAGATGTTATAATAAGTCCATTACTCAGATACCAAAAAGTCAAACGTCATACATACTAACATCTCCTTAACAGTTCAACTTCCATACAGCATTCCAAGCAAGCATATCATGCATAATCCGTTAATTATAGAAAGGTACAATTATAATCTTATATATATTTATAATATTATATTTATAATTATATCTTATATATTATATATAATTCAGAATTACAGATTTTTTATTATTAAGATATAAACAACAACACAACTTCTAAACGTCATACACACTTACATGTACATGACAATATACTGTCAGAAATTTACGTGACAGCATATTGTCAGACATTTACATGACAGCATATTGTCAGATTCATAAGTAGGTCAGTGTGAATGACCTTCACGAACTTTGCCCATTTAGTCCCTTTTTTGCACAATAACTGCCATATTCAACTCATAAGTAGGTCAATGTGGTTGACCTTCGCCTATTCTTCGTACTCTTGTTTATTTACTAGTAGTCGATTTCTCGCACAATAACAGTCACTTAGCACACTAACATCTACACGTTCCAAAAGAATGTCATTGACAAAAACTTTCATAAGACATATATGCGTGGCTCCGGTGTAACATTTTCGCTAGTTTCTTCGCAAGGTGTTGGATTATCGCTATTGATCTTTATTTCACATCAATATGCTTCAGAGTGTTGACACGTGTGCCATACTAGTTAAAATGACTGCCCTAGATATACTTTGCTTGTTTACAAACCCAAAATAGTGTGCTTAATTATAAATGTTTGTTCATTGTATATACACTTTTTTTTCTCCGTAAAGCATGAAGTTCACCGTGGCTGATGGCAAACATCGTCCGCTAAAAGTGAGTAATCGCTTTTAAATGAGGACGCCCTTGGGGATTTGTACGTTTAAATACAGGTAATTTCTCACACTCACCGTTTTATGTTTTAATTTTATACTTTCCTCCAGTTCGTCACAGAAATGTATTGGTTTCCCAATCAACACTGTCATCCTCTGTAAGAATTAGAAATATGTAACAAAAATAGTATAATCAGACGATTTCAATGATCAATGAAAAATAAAATCACTTTACACAAAATTAGCTCAACGTAACCAACATTTCTGGCCAGAAACCATCAGTAATGTGGACCTATGGCAACAAATCAAGCAAGGACCTATTGAAATGGAAATTAGGAAAAGGCGATGGGGTTGGATTGGTCACACGCTCCGGAAACCGACATCCAGCATTACAAGACAGGCCCTAACTTGGAATCCACAGGGCAAGAGGAAGAGAGGAAGGCCTAAGAATTCCTGGCGGCGCGACCTCATGGCAGACATAGAGGAAATAGGTTACAGCTGGGGAGAAGTAGAGCGGATGGCCCAGGACCGGAGACGTTGGAGAGCTGTTGTTGGCGGCCTATGCCCTGGTAGGGTGTAAAGGCCTAAGTAAGTAAGTAAGTAACCAACATTTCGCTTCAAGTCATTGTTCAGCCCACTACACGTGTCCTATTAAGAGTATTTCTTTACCAAACGAAAACATTGGATAAAATAAAAAATCTGGCTTTTTTTTTATATTTTAGTTATCTAGAAGCGCACATTTAACATTGAGTGACACTGGAAGTTGTTTAAACAAAACCAGCCCAGTAAATGATAATTTAATCAGAAGAGATATTGTTCGGTAATACATGCAATACAAAACGTAATTGTCTGCTTGGCTGTAGTTAAGGTTTTGTTAGATCTTAAGTTAACGGGTTATTAATATTAATAGTGTTGCTGTGCAACGGATTTTAATGACGTTGAAAGAAAGAGCAATTTAAGAACCACATTGTCCTTAGGATTATCAATCATGATATTTGTGGTGTTAAAGTAGTATACCGTTTAAGCTGGTGCTAGTGGGCGTGAGAGATGGTGCACTAAGTTTGCTACTTTTCTTTGTTGTTTGAGTTTTTTGCTTCCAAGGGATCCCCTTTGCAGTATGTATTGGCATTCACACTAGCGTTTGTTTAGTGTTGTGTTGCGCCTGTAAAATGTCGCCCCGACTACAGTAGGTACTGTTTCTTTGGGATCATTAAGCCCAATATGTGTGGCTTTAAAGTAGAATATTGCTAAGGACTGTGTTGGGGGCGTGATAGGTGTTGCACCTTATATTACCTCTCACGAACAGACTCAATAAAACCGAGTCGTTTTTTCTCTCTTGTTTGTGTTTGTTCCTTCCAAGGGATCTCCTTTGCAGTATTTACTGACTTTCACACTATTGTTTGTTTAGTGTTGTGTGGCGTCTGTAAATTGTCGGGCGCTCCGAAAACAAATCAGTAGTGTTAGTACATATTGTTTCTTTGGGATCATCAAGCGCAATATGTGGCGCTTTAAAGTAAAATACCGCTGAAGACGGTGCTAGGGTGGTGAGAGTTGTTGCACCTTATATTACCTTTCATAAACACACTCAATAAAACCGAGTCTGCTACTTATCTCTATTGTGTGTGTTTGTTACTTTCAAAAACTCCACTTTTAAGATTGATTGACATTGATTCTAGTGTTTGTTAAGTACTACGATGCGTCTGAAAAAAATCATATCGACTACAAATCAGTAGTGTTAGTGCTTACTGGTCCTAAAGATGATCAAGCCTTGTCTTTGTGCATGTTAAAGTAGAATACCGCGTGCTAGAGTTGGGGGTGGGGAGGGGGCCTGAGAGTAAACCAAGTCTGCTTCTGTTTTCTCTTGTTTGCGTGTATTGGTTCCAAGTGAAGCCCCTTTTCAGTATGTATTGTATATACAGTATGTATTGTATATACAATAATTAAATTACAAGAAACACACCTTGCCTATCCTTGGATATACTGGTCTCCTTGTTGGCATAACTTCGTGCGTTCCTAAAGTTACATATATAAAGGTTTTCAAAGTCAAATTATATACATTTAGGACAATTTCATGTTTAGATATAAGCATTGTTCAATGATGATGATGATGGTTATATATCATGTTACCATGAAGATTATGATGATGATGATGATGGTTATATAGCATGTCATGTTACCATGAAGATTATGATGATGATGATGAGTGTTATATATCATGTTACCATGAAGAATATGATGATGATGATGATGATGGTTATATATCATGTTACCATGACGATTATGATGATTATCGCCATCTCCAGTAACGGCATAATTTTCTGACTTCAAATCACAAATGCACACACATTTCAATATATCAAACCGTTGAATGTAATTCCTTTCGTTTGCTAAAATATGCAATGACTTAGAGAAAAGCATAACATAAATCCTTGTGAACTAGCCTTATCAAATGTTAGCCAGCGACTGCTATTGGGCCGACGACACAAATAACGTAGGTGACCGTGTCCACCTCTGAAATGTTCTAAAGCGTACATTTAAAAAGTAATGAAGTGTTTTAAAATTCTATAAATAGTGATTCCAACCTATCAATATGGTTTCATTTATAACTTTATATTTTACTATAGCATAGCTATTATCTACCAATGAACTGATCTAAACGAACACTGCCCGCTGCTCAGTTAACTTTAACGTTTAATTGTGGCGATTTTAAATGACATTTCATAGTTATTCCTGGCTTATTTACCTATTTGGTATATCGGAATGATAATTGGTCGCTCCTTGGACTCAGCAATACACCTTGAAACTCCTGAAATTGTAATAATATGTTCATGATTATTGAATGAAACACTTAATATCAGTTTGCAACGCACTGCATGTTTAGTGGTTGGCCCATTTAAAGTTGGCCACTAAGCTTTCCTCTTTGATTGTGCGATTACCCGAAAGAGTGTGGGCATATAATGATGTCTACGTTAATCCTAAGCAGGAATGTAACGTTTGATGCTCTTCTTAATTAAATATTGTCTTGTCGTGCTCTTAACGGGTTATTCTCTCGTTCCTCTGGCTTCTGTTGAGTCATTTAGTACCTACTTTATGACTTTTCAGGCTTATAGTTTAATGGCGGGGATTTCTTTAGTTACACTGTCCCGTTTTATTGAGATGACAGTAGGGTAAGTGTGAGGTTTGGTGCACCCTAGAACCTGGTTTAAACCCCCAGCGGCCTTTTTTGCCACTGACCGTTCCATGGCGGTAGCCCTATTGTCAACTCTTTTTGTGTTTGTGACGTCATATGCTTTTACTCCTTATTAACATTGCCATTCATGTTCGTCTTTTTGCGTGTTTTTGGGTTTACTGCGTTCTGTGAAAGCTGCATTTCCTGTTCGACTTTTATATTTATCTTTATATTCATATAATATTGCATGAATATCTTCCCGGTTTACTTATATTGTCTGTTAATGCTGCCTAATATGTAAGACGATATATCATGGCAGGGATTTCTTTAATTACACTGTCCCGTTTGGAAAGGGCCGTAACTGATGTTGTGATAACTCGTGGTCCAATCAATCCTTTTGTAAATGTTATTTATTATTGTAATTGTTATATCACATGTATTTATGTAAATAACATCAAGCAATAAAATATTATTAAATTATTGGGATTATAATACGGTAAGAGTGAGGTTTGGTGCCCTCTAGACCCTGGTTTAAACTCCCAGCGACCTTTTTGTCCCTGGCCATTTCAAGGCGGTACTCCTGTATTGTAAACGCTTTTTGTGTCCTGCACTTTGCCTTTAAATAAATAGTTATCCATGTAGCTAATTGTTGTTGTTTTGAGTGTGTGTGTTTTGCTTGGCTGCTTTTTATGACTGCTACATTTTTTGTTCGACTTTTATATGTTCTGACTTACCAAATGATTTCTAGAGGTTCATTGTTCTTGTTTAGTACACAAAAATTAAGCATGAAAGGAGAAATTTGGATGTCATCGAACACGATAAATACAAAACATATTGCAGTCTCGGTTTGATTGAATTCATGAACGGTAGTGGTAAGTGCTTGCTACCGTTCACGCCCTCTAGCCCCGGGTTGAGAAGAACTCAATATTTAAAATGCCAATAATACAGAAATTTGAGCCATCCCGAAGATGGTATGCATATGACGGTGAACATGGAACCTTCAATGCGGTATTTTCAAACCATTCCTTGGCCCCCAGTTTCTAAAAAACGCGTTGCACTAAACGAGAAAACAAAGAGCGAAATAAACAAAATGCAATTTAGATGGGAGCAGAGGTTACGAATATAGATATTAAAATCGAACAGGAAAAGTAGCATTCAAGGACGACAGTCAACCAAACACACACAGAAACAAAGAACAACTATATAAAAAAAATGAATGAAGGGCAAAATAAGACATCACAAACACACAAGAGCTACCGCCTTGGAACGGTCAGTGGCAAAAAAGGCCGCTGGGGGTTTAAACCAGGTTCTAGGCTGCACCAAACCTCGCACTTACCCTACTTCATCCCAATAAAACGGGACAGTGTAAATAAAGAAATCCCCGCCTGCGTATCACAGGTAACAGTCAAAAGACTAAATAAAAAAGCAGGCAACATATCCTAAGAGTGATTACTTTCCGTGAAGAATATTGTTTTTAATTACCAAGCTTGTCTAGGTGTTTATTTTGTTGTTCAGAACACAAAATCCTGTAAAACGTTTTCTGTATGCTTTTCTTTTCTTTCTTATTTATCGTTTTATTTTGTAATTTATTTGGTCTTTAATCAACAAACTTTCGAAATACTTATTCAGACATACCAAGTGTTTTCTAGATTTTCAATGTTCTTGTTCTGTCTAAACAGTTATGGAAAAGCAGGTATTGACATGTCTCTGTTCCATATGATAACTGTTCGTTTAAGTCATCAACATTCAAACGCGCTTGCTCTGACATACCGATGTCATACTGTAAACCATGTTCTGACTTACTAAGTTGTTTATTCGATATTCTTGTTTATGCTTTACCATTGCTCCATTGCGGTAAAGCATGCCATTACTTACCTAGTTTGTATTCTGTCTGCTCCTTGTTCTTGTTTATTCTTCACCATTGCGGTAAAGCATGTCATTACTTACCTAGTTTGTATTCTAGATTCTCGTTGTTCTGTTTATTCTTCACCATTGTGGTAAATCATGTCATGACTTACTAAGTTGTTTATTCGATATTCTTGTTTACGCTTCACCATTGCGGTAAAGCATGCCATGACTTACCTAGTTTGTATTCTAGCTGCTCCTTGTTCTTGTTTATTCTTCACCATTGCGGTAAAGCATGTCATGACTTACTAAGTTGTTTATTCGATTTTCTTGTTTATGCCTCACCATTGCGGTAAAGCATGTCATGACTTACCTAGTTTGTATTCTAGATTCTCCTTGTTCTTGATTATTTTTCACCATTGCGGTAAAGCATGTCATGACTTACTAAGTTGTTTATTTGATATTCTTGTTTATGCTTCATCATTGCGGTAAAGCATGCCATGACTTACCTAGTTTGTATTCTAGATTCTCGTTGTTCTTGTTTATTCTTCACCATTGCGGTAAAGCATGTCATGACTTACTAAGTTGTTTATTCGATATTCTTGTTTATGCTTCATCATTGCGGTAAAGCATGTCATGACTTACCTAGTTTGTATTCTAGATTCTCGTTGTTCTTGTTTATTCTTCACCATTGCGGTAAAGCATGTCATGACTTACTAAGTTGTTTATTCGATATTCTTGTTTATGCTTCATCATTGCGGTAAAGCATGCCATGACTTACCCAGTTTGTATTCTAGATTCTCGTTGTTCATGTTTATTTTGCCTGTAAATTAATTATATGGAATTAAGGCATGTACATTTTGAGACGAGACAATGTTTCGTCAAGAGGAAATGATAGCGGAATATTAAATTAGTATTAATTCCCCATAGTATATAAAACAGTTCCAACAGAACTAAACCACAAATCAATAATGTGGTAAAGGAGTGAAACGATGAATATAAATATGATACTGTCATGGGACGTGCAGTAGTAACACAAAGACATACAGAAACATAATACATTGTTTCAATCAGTAAATGGACAATTACTTCAACATTGTTCATTCGTCATGATTTATATTGGATAGTGTTTTCCTGGTAAAGTAGACAGAGGTGTCTAAATTAAAAAAATAGCAACCTACCCTTGAGTAAAATATTACTTTTGTGAGAATATACACTAGTTTTAGTCGAAAGATTTTCAGAGAAACAGCTTACGCAATAGCTACAACAACTCACATAATATTTTAAGAATCATTTGCTCTGTTGTCAGATTTGTGTTTTACAGAGAAGTGTACATAGTAGCATACCTTTACAGTATACTTATTACGTGGTCCGAGTATTAACTTTCATACCCCATCCAACCCCTTCTCCAAGAAACGAAAACGGGGTTGCCTGTGATATGAAATAAAACCTTAATTTCGGCTTAAAACGTTTGCAAATCGTAAAATTAAAACGTGTTTGATTGTCGAAATATCCGTTATAAAATCCTGCTAATATATGCTTTCCCATCGCTTAATGGAATTAAGGTGGGACCACGTAATGTGCACTCTGAGTAAGATTCCCCTTAGAAGACTGGTAGTCTGCTAGGAGTTCGAACACTCTGAGGTCAATCGGGCCCTGTTTTCGTCATGCGATTTCAAAACCACTTAAAAACGTTTCAGAAAGCTGAATATTACTAGTTATAATTTCTATACATGTTTTAGTCACCACGACTATGTTATTTTGAGCAAGTAATAACAATATAATTTGTGTTTGGAAGGTACATGCGCAGACTGATGATGTCAGTTTAAGAAGCAGATGTGTTGTTGCAGCTTTGTAAACATTACGTGGTCCGAGTATTAACGTTCATACCCCATCCAACCCTTCTCCAAGAAGCGAAAAGGGGGTTGGTTGGGGTATGAAATTGGCTTAAAATGTTTGCATATTGCAAAATTAAAACATTTAATTGGTAATTTTAAACAGGTTATCGTATTTTTCAGTAATTAAATGTTTTTAAACATGCTTAATTGTCGAAATAAAATCCTGCTAATATAAGCTTTTCCATCGCTTAAAGGAATTAACATGTCGCCAGTTGTCAATCATTTATACATTTCAACCAATCACTGTATAATAAAGCACGTGCAGCTGTATTATAATATACTCTGTAAAAGAAGTTTTGGACCATGGCAATGTTCGAATCCGTACAATGATCGCTGAACCATGACATTCGACCATAACTCTTATTATCTCAGTTGATAATTCACAATAGATCAACAATCAACAACAATTATCGTTTACAATGAAAGTTTGCGAAAAAAATAATAATCTTTATATTGGTTTCTCGAATGTGTCCGTAACTGTTACTTTGTATGGACTTTGCAACATTTTTTACAGACCCTTTGTGTGTTCGCGATATTTTTTTAAAATCAAATCTTGTTTGGAATTTAATGTTTCTGGTACCAAATTAACCGGGTTGGGTAGACCTTGGTTACTAAAAAAAGATACTTAAATTTTGTCCATTATTTTTATTTTTATTTGACTTTATATACCCTGGTCCAAAACTTTTTTTACCGAGTATATAACCTATTGCTAATATACATCAACAATAGGGCGGAGATATCTAAGTACTGGCGACATGTCAATTAAGGCGGGCACATTTCATTATTATCAAAGGCATTCCAAAAATTGAGAAAATGCAATTGGGGCAAACTGCTTGGTCTAACAGTGCCTAAATATCAATCAAACTATTGTAATATTTAACATCCTCCCGTACAAAATAATACCTTCTGGAAAAATGTGAATCCACTCTCCATGATCCAGTCTATTCAGAAGGAAGTTCATGGATGGTTGGTGAATGCCTTCACCTCTAGATATAGGGACAGTTTTGATGAGGGAAAAGTAAGTGGAAATAATTACGTTGAAAAACGCAAATTCCGTGGCTGCAGTTGACCACGGTATACACTTGTCGAATCTTGTAAAATAGTTCCAGCGTAGTTGGTCTGTAAAACAAAACAATTTCACGTATAACAGTGAATGTATTTTTATTTGTTTTCTCTTTTAAACCGGCTTACATATTATTAAATGTCGTGTTAAAACAATTTTAAGAGTTTACAGTGTGTCCTCGTGATTCTACCATAAGTTATTTTTTCATCGTTATTCTATAATTTTTACATAAACAATTAGGCATTTTCAAATACTGTTTGTTTTGAACTATTCTCATTTTAATATGTAAATCTGACAAATATGTAGAAGAAATAACGGGTCGCCGTGATATATTTTTAAGAAATAATAAAGATTGCCGTGTACTGATCGGCTAGGGGACTATACGAATCCATCATGAGTATCTATTTGAGATAGGAAAATCTCACCCGAGGGGTCAGAATTGCAACCAGGGACGAGGCTCGTTCCATGTCATCTAGTTGAGAGTTATCTTCTATGGGGGAAAACCCTATCTCACATGACAAAAAAATGGGAGAAAGAGTTATCTTCCATGGGGAAAACCCTATCTCACATGACAAGAAATGTGAGAAAGAGTTATCTTCCATGGGGGAAAACCATATCTCACAATACTACAAATAGGAGAAAAATATCATCTCACATATTAGTCTAGATCATCTGCGACAAACGTCTAGAACAGTTCTCCTTAAAAAAAAAGTTTAACGTTTACCGAGAATCTGGTATTGTTACCGATTGGCTGATACGGACGCACCTGCTATCGGAGATATACAGAACGGCAAAAAGACAATAAATTAATAAATAAATAAAATGAGAATCGTCAACATTATTTCGACGAACTAAATGTGGATGGTCATACATACTATAAGAAAATATTACGGAAATGTGTTTCCGGTTGTTTTTTTCTGCGGTCAAGACTTTTGTATTTACATTCAAGCGTCGAAGATGTTCAAGTCTACTCATATATACTTACTACCCACAAGGAGTCCATCCACATATATTTACTACCCATAAGGAGTCCATCCACATATGCTTACTACCCATAAGGAGTCCACCCATCCACATATACTTACTACCCGTAAGGAGTCCATCCATATATACTTACTACCCATATGGATTCCACCCACATATACTTACTACCCATAAGGAGTCCACCCACATATATTTACTACCCATAAGGAGTCCATCCACATATTCTTACTACCCATAAGGAGTCCACCCATCCACATATACTTACTACCCGTAAGGAGTCCATCCATATATACTTACTACCCATAAGGAGTCCACCCACATATACTTACTACCCATAAGGAGTCCATCCACATATGCTTACTACCCATAAGGAGTCCATCCATATATACTTACTACCCATAAGGAGTCCACCTACATATACTTACTACCCGTAAGGAGTCCATCCACATATACTTACTACCCGTAAGGAGTCCATCCACATATACTCACTACCCATAAGGAGTCCACCTATCCACATATACTTACTACCCGTAAGGAGTCCATCCACATATATTTACTACCAGTAAGGAGTCCATCCACATATTCTTACTACCCGTAAGGAGTCCATCCACATATACTTACTACCCGTAAGGAGTCCATCCACTTATACTTACTACCCGTAAGGAGTCCATCCACATATTCTTACTACCCGTAAGGAGTCCATCCACATATACTTACTACCCGTACGGAGTCCACCCACATATACGTACTGCCCGTAAGGAGTCCACCCACATATACTTACTACCCGTAAGGAGTCCATCCACATATACTTACTACCCGTACGGAGTCCATCCACATATACTTACTACCCGTAAGGAGTCCATCCACATATACTTACTACCCGTAAGGAGTCCATCCACATATACTGACTACCCGTAAGGAGTCCACCCACATATACTTACTACCCGTAAGGAGTCCATCCACATATACTTACTACCCGTAAGGAGTCCATCCACATATACTTACTACCCGTAAGGAGTCCACCCACATATACTTACTACCCGTAAGGAGTCCATCCACATATACTTACTACCCGTAAGGAGTCCATCCACATATACTTACAGTCCATCCACATATACTTACTACCCGTACGGAGTCCATCCACATATACTTACTACCCGTAAGGAGTCCATCCACATATACTTACTACCCATAAGGAGTCCACCTATCCACATATACTTACTACCCGTAAGGAGTCCATCCACATATACTTACTACCCATAAGGAGTCCATCCACATATACTTACTACCCATAAGGAGTCCATCCACATATACTTACTACCCATAAGGAGTCCACCCATCCACATATACTTACTACCCGTACGGAGTCCATCCACATATACTTACTACCCATAAGTAGTCCATCCACATATACTTACTACCCGTAAGGAGTCCATCCACATATACTTACTACCCGTAAGGAGTCCATCCACATATACTTACTACCCATAAGGAGTCCATCCACATATACTTACTACCCGTAAGGAGTCCATCAAAATATACTTAGTACCCGTAAGGAGTCCATCCACATATACTTACTACCCATAAGGAGTCCACCCATCCACATATACTTACTACCCGTAAGGAGTCCATCCACATATATTTACTACCCGTACGGAGTCCACCCACATATACTTACTAGCAATAATGTGTCCATCCACATATACTTACTACCCGTAAGGAGTCCATCCACATATACTTACTACCCGTAAGGAGTCCATCCACATATACTTACTACCCATAAGTAGTCCACCAATCCACATATACTTACTACCCGTAAGGAGTCCATCCACATATATTTACTACCCGTACGGAGTCCACCCACATATACTTACTAGCAATAATGTGTCTATCCACGTATACTTACTACCCTTAACGAGTCCATCCACATATGCTTACTACCCATATGGTGTCTATCCACATATGCTTACTACCCGTAACTAGTCCACCCACATATACTTACTACCCGTATGGAGTCCATCCACATATACTTACTACCCGTAAGAAATCCTCCATCCACATATACTTACTAGCCATAATGAGTCCATCCACATATACTTACTACCCATAACGATTCCACCTACATATACTTACTACCCATAAGGAGTCCACCCACATATACTTACTACCCATAAGGAGTCCATCCACATATTCTTACTACCCATAAGGAGTCCACCCATCCACATATACTTACTACCCGTAAGGAGTCCATCCATATATACTTACTACCCATAAGGAGTCCACCCACATATACTTACTACCCATAAGGAGTCCATCCACATATGCTTACTACCCATAAGGAGTCCATCCATATATACTTACTACCCATAAGGAGTCCACCTACATATACTTACTACCCGTAAGGAGTCCATCCACATATACTTACTACCCGTAAGGAGTCCATCCACATATACTCACTACCCATAAGGAGTCCACCTATCCACATATACTTACTACCCGTAAGGAGTCCATCCACATATATTTACTACCAGTAAGGAGTCCATCCACATATTCTTACTACCCGTAAGGAGTCCATCCACATATACTTACTACCCGTAAGGAGTCCATCCACTTATACTTACTACCCGTAAGGAGTCCATCCACATATTCTTACTACCCGTAAGGAGTCCATCCACATATACTTACTACCCGTACGGAGTCCACCCACATATACGTACTGCCCGTAAGGAGTCCACCCACATATACTTACTACCCGTAAGGAGTCCATCCACATATACTTACTACCCGTAAGGAGTCCATCCACATATACTTACTACCCGTACGGAGTCCATCCACATATACTTACTACCCGTAAGGAGTCCATCCACATATACTTACTACCCGTAAGGAGTCCATCCACATATACTGACTACCCGTAAGGAGTCCACCCACATATACTTACTACCCGTAAGGAGTCCATCCACATATACTTACTACCCGTAAGGAGTCCATCCACATATACTTACTACCCGTAAGGAGTCCACCCACATATACTTACTACCCGTAAGGAGTCCATCCACATATACTTACTACCCGTAAGGAGTCCATCCACATATACTTACTACCCGTAAGGAGTCCATCCACATATACTTACTACCCGTACGGAGTCCATCCACATATACTTACTACCCGTAAGGAGTCCATCCACATATACTTACTACCCATAAGGAGTCCACCTATCCACATATACTTACTACCCGTAAGGAGTCCATCCACATATACTTACTACCCATAAGGAGTCCATCCACATATACTTACTACCCATAAGGAGTCCATCCACATATACTTACTACCCATAAGGAGTCCACCCATCCACATATACTTACTACCCGTACGGAGTCCATCCACATATACTTACTACCCATAAGTAGTCCATCCACATATACTTACTACCCGTAAGGAGTCCATCCACATATACTTACTACCCGTAAGGAGTCCATCCACATATACTTACTACCCATAAGGAGTCCATCCACATATACTTACTACCCGTAAGGAGTCCATCAAAATATACTTAGTACCCGTAAGGAGTCCATCCACATATACTTACTACCCATAAGGAGTCCACCCATCCACATATACTTACTACCCGTAAGGAGTCCATCCACATATATTTACTACCCGTACGGAGTCCACCCACATATACTTACTAGCAATAATGTGTCCATCCACATATACTTACTACCCGTGAGGAGTCCATCCACATATACTTACTACCCGTAAGGAGTCCATCCACATATACTTACTACCCATAAGTAGTCCACCAATCCACATATACTTACTACCCGTAAGGAGTCCATCCACATATATTTACTACCCGTACGGAGTCCACCCACATATACTTACTAGCAATAATGTGTCTATCCACGTATACTTACTACCCTTAACGAGTCCATCCACATATGCTTACTACCCATATGGTGTCTATCCACATATGCTTACTACCCGTAACTAGTCCACCCACATATACTTACTACCCGTATGGAGTCCATCCACATATACTTACTACCCGTAAGAAATCCTCCATCCACATATACTTACTAGCCATAATGAGTCCATCCACATATACTTACTACCCATAACGATTCCACCTACATATACTTACTACCCATAAGGAGTCCACCCACATATACTTACTACCCATAAGGAGTCCATCCACATATACTTACTACCCATAAAGAGTCCATCCACAAAACTACGATGATTCATGATTGTAATCAGCGGTCGATCACGTGACCTGTTGAATACAGCGTCATACAGTCTTTCTTCGTGGTGCACGGTACAGGTGTTCATGACGGCTGATGAATTGAATATGTATGATTAATATTAGTTATTTCATATTGTGTCTATTGTCGAGAATGTTTGCTACACTGTGAACCCGTATATAAAACGATTGCATCCATTGCAAACCCAAGGAAAATGATGTATTTGCTTCGGTCGACAATATTTATTATTATTCCTCACTGTAAACACTCCATGTAAAATCCCCATAACCTGCCGGGTTGATATTTCGCGCTATCACCCTCAATGCGTCATAGCGGGTGATAGCGCAAAATATCACCACGCTAGCTTTTTGAAAAGTTCAGTTTCAACAACAACAACAATGTTTTCTTCATTATCGAGTATATTAGTATATTAGGAGTATTTGTTCGATATAATAAAATAAATATCACATCCTCTTGAGGGTGCCAGTGGATATTATCAACGCCTCGGTCGACATTACATTCTCGGGTTGATAATATCCACTGGCACTCTCAAGAGGATGTCATATTTACATGCTATCACCATCATTGTGATGCAGTATTTATTTATTTTTTTATTTATTTATTTATTTATTTATTTATTCATTTATTTATTTTTTTCCATTTTTTAAAATTATTTTTATTTTATTTATTTATTTTTATTTATTATACCGAAACCTTTGTCATTTTCATCATTTCTAATATCGTAGCAAATTCCAATCTCAGTAAAATCGGACCCTTTATCACGCTACGATACTCTACACTACTAACGCGGAGAGTATCAATGCGTAATTAGGATATGAGTTTAATGAGAGTGGCATTAACTTTACTACTCGCATTTCTAGAGGAATTTTAAACCCTACCACAACAAGCAGACTGCGCTCTCGATTTGCGCGCACACAAATTCCAAGTAACAACGCAAAAACATTCTGTATTATAAACTTAAGCATCACATGAATAATGATTTATGCACCAAACACTAGCCGATCGCGAGTCGTCGAGTTTTCCCACCAAACTATTTCATTACTAATAATTAAATATTTTATGAGGGCTAGTTTAGTGTATGTGTACATTAACCCTTAACCCGCTAAGCACGACTATAATAGCCTTTGCGTTCATTGTAAACCAGATCCGCAGGCTGATCGGGATTTACAATGTCCGGCAGCTGATCAGTCATTCCCACCAAAACACCCCTTAGTCACATAAATGAAATGGTCTTAATTCAAAGGAAGAACAGTCCATTATATATATGTAGCGGGTTAATGGTTAAATGCAACTGAAGCACGTTATGATGGCACCCATTATTCTTCCAGATCGCCTCCATTCCCTTTACTTATTGTACTTCAGGTTATAATAGCGTAAATGGTTGCCTGGTAACCACTGAAATCTCGTTAGAACTATGGTACATATCATGCACATAAACATGTCTGCTATTAAACATCAATGGTGATGCTGGTGGTGGTTTTAGTGGTGTGGGCGTGGGGTGGGGAGGGTGAGGGTGGGGGTGGAGGTGGGGGGGGAGGGGGGATCGAATACCTTTCAAAAAATATTTCTTCAGCTGTATACAATAACATGTCCAGAATACAGTTACATCCAAAAAAAGAAAAAAAACTGTCCTAAAGCAACAAAAAAAAGAAAGAAGAAGATTTGCACATTAAATAATACAGAACTACTTTCGAATGCACCAGGCGAGCAGATCCGGTTGATTTAGTGTAATTAAACCTTCAGGGAAGCAAGTATGGGAATATTGCAGAAAAAGCAGCAAATCCACACCATATAGTAATATTTCTTTAATTAAGTCATATAACACTGATCAAGTAAGCAGACATTAGTAGTATTTATACACGAGACACAGATGCAATAACAGTTTAAAAGAGAGTTGCCAATCATGCTCAAGAACAAATGTCGCGTTGATGTGCTAAAATGTACTTACACAATAGTAATTTAGCCAAGGCAACGGTAGAAATCCCCGTTGTCCATGACGATACATACCACACCCACCCTGCCAGCGTATCCAGTAGTAACCACACCCACCCTACCAGTGTATCCAGTAGTAAGCACACATACATATTTCAGAATTCCATAAGTAACAAAACTTTTAAAATAATGTGATAATTAATGATTTTTAACTTTTATACTAAAAGTTTAAACTCATATATTCATATTTATCTTTAGGGCATACAATATATCAACTTATTTACAATCACATGTATTGATAAAATATGATACAAAACAGGAAATTTAGGATTGGCAAATGAAGTTTATTATATTAGTGATTAATGTTATTGCTGTCAATCAATTTTAAAATAAATAAAAAGAAACAGTCGAACAGGAAGTGTCAACGAACGCTGCCACCAAAATTCGCCTTCAAAACATCCATTTTATATTTAATCGTATGCCATATATATTTTTTGTAATATCATCAAACGGCACAATGTAAACACCTATATTCAGCGAATTAGAAATCTCCTACCCGTTGTACCATCTAGATCTATCAAAACAACAACAACAACAACAACAATGGACAGGCATGTTAAACCCTCTCATTGCCCGTAAAATACCTGCTTAATTTTAATAAAAATCCCTAAAGTGAAAGTAAAGATTTTTCTTTTTATAGTAACAGTGACATTTGACCAACTGACTCAAATAGCAAACCCAGTCTTCATGTTGACGAGCCGCACCCTGTGATGACGTTTTTGAGCGAAATCCGAATGTCTATTTATATAGTAACAGGACCAGGGCCTAAATTCATCAAATTTTTGAGCACAAGAATCAGACCCAGACTCAAAATCTCATTTTTTTGCAAACTCTATCAATACAAATGTATGGGTAAGAATTGTGATTTTCAGACATTTTCTGTTAAATTACCTTTAAAATTACTCGTTTCTGTAAGTAAATATAGTAATTTCCTTGTAAAATTGTTTTTATTTGGAATTAAAAAAAATGAGATTTTGAGTCGAGTCCGATTCTTGTGCTCAAACGTTTGATGAATATTAGGCCTGGGCCTTTAGATCAATGCCCGAAACACATTTGGAATAGCAATTCCGAGCTTTCTTTACATAAGCCGCACCTTGTCTGGAAGTTTCGTTAAATCCTTAAAATCCTTCAAAGGAAAGTCAATGTATCGAGGAACCAATTGTCTATGTCTAGTAATAGTGACATTTACCTTTGAACAAATGACCTCTCCGAATAACAATCTCGAGCTTTCTTTCTATCACCCCACATAGTTGTGAAGTTAAGTTATTCAGCGAAGACTAAACGTGAGAGACAGACAGACCAGAGACGTTTAAAGCCTAAGTTTGCTCGTCTGTTTGAGCCAAATGCGCATTCTGTCGATAATGAAACTTTAAATGGATAACCATTGGTGTATTCGGTGCTGTTTAAGCCTTCTTTCCGATAAGACAGGCCTAATGTCGCTCATTGGTGTGTTGGAAGTAGCATATTAAACATATAATATATAGCGGAAATACCCATTATGCGTTATGCGTTACTTTTTCTTTTTAGTATTGAAAAGTGAGGATATAACTTTTTTATATCATTACTAGTGATGATATAACTTTGCCGGAACTACTTTCTTAACATATTTGTTAAAAAAACACACTTGTTTAAAGTTAAAATATTTTTTAATATCTTCTTTAGACAAACATTCATATAGATGTTTAGAACATTAGTTTAGAACAGTAAATGGAATAGCCAAATGAAAAGAATAGAATGTTTTCATACACTTAGAGTCTTTATTAAAATCCTATGCAGTTTTGTTAATTGGAAACATTTACGTAAAGTTATATAATAAACAGTATAATTAACAGCATACATTTGATATTGAATTTATGTCACTCGAGGAAAAAAGTGATAATCTGGTTAAAAAAACTCATTCTTCGAACTCGTTTTTTTTACCAAATTACCATTATTTTCTCTCGTGACATAAATTCAGTATCAAATTTATGCTGTTAATTATTCTCTATATATTGATTGATTAATATACTACCTCTAACACACCAATGGTTACCCCTTTAAAGTTTCATTATCGACAGAACAAGCAGATGAGTAAACTAGAAATATAGTATAGTGAATAAATGGAAGTCACACCGTACAACCTCATGAACGGTATCTCTTTGATAAACATGAATATCAAACCTAGACTCACGGATGACAGAGCAACGAAATTGGCGTGTGGCCAAAGTTGACAGAGTTTGTTCTTTAGAAAATAGCTATATCTTCCATTTTTATCGAATTTGAAGCAAAATGAACTGCGTAATAAACCAATGTGTCTCATACGTGTCAGTAGGGGCAACATTTTTAACTCGAGCGAATGGAGAGTGAACATTAGGATGTCCCTCTTGTTTGGCCTTTTGGTGACGAAATGACTCTTTACACGTGTTGGCTGAGCTTTTTATGATATGTATAATATGGCGAAGTTTGGTAAAGATCCAGATGAAACTTATGAAAAATAAAAGGCCAAAACATAATGAAGGCCAAAACAAAAAGAACATTTAATTTCTAACAAACAACTGTTCAATAATCAACATACAATGAATGTATTTTACGGCACGTCGAGACTCAGAAGGTCATATTGTGCGCCGAACAATTCCTTTGATTACGGTCTTGATTTCAGTCGTGGTAAATGGGTCACTTGTCAATTACCTCATCATACGTCGGTGGTAGTGTCCCATTATCTTCGTTTGCCTGATGGAAATCATCAGTTGGTGCAGTTAGAACTAGCGGGTATATCCCTGACCTAGAACCTGGTAGGGATACATCTGATCCCGAGGTGGTTGTCCCTGATAACCAGGGTATGTAAATGGAGATTGACCGGGATACATAGCCGGAGGTCGACCGGGATACATAGTCGGTGGTTGGCTGGGATACAGTATGTAGTTGTGCCTGCTGCATTCTCTGAAACCTCTGAAATTCTTGCATTCTCGCATTCTGTACATCCATCATAAGTTCTGTCGAATCCAATCTTCTGACCAAACTCACGCTGGTTATTATAACCCGAGAGTGCAATTAACATTAAAGCGATGGTTACGCACAGTAGCGCAGTCATAGCAGAGAAAATCAGGTTACCAATTTTGTCACGAATACATCTAGCAAATCGAGAGGGGAACCCTAACCCTAGCCCCAATGTACCGTTGAAGCTAGGGGAGCAAATTGCTGTGGTCTATTTTTCTTGAATGAAGTCTACTAGTCCACACAGTCCGCAAAATCCCATCGTCATAAGACTAAAGCAACTTCCACTACACACACGCTAGCATCATCATATGAAAGATAATAATATGCCACTGATAATATTTAAGTTTTATATCAAATTCCACGATATCACGATAAGAAAATTGCTCATTTCAATGATCGTATCTCATTTGTGTTTTTCACTGGATGTTTCTTGATCTTTAATGATCGACAGTGTCAACCGCAAATTTCAAACTTATGATTACATTTGATGTAACCGGATGTTCTTTGCGAGAGGGATTACATATGCGGGGTTTACATCAGCGCATCAAAACGATGCTTACATTCTTCAACGGTGTCTTATTTCTTTACAACAGCAACAACAGCAGCAACAGCAACATAAACTGCATTACTCTCAGGCGACGCAATGGTGAAAACTTGAGGAACGTGTACAAAACAATTACAAACAAACAGTATTGATATTGTTCAATCAATTTGTGTTATGGTTGGAAGGGCAGATGGGGATAGGATGGGGTGGGGAGGCGGGGCCGGAGTGGGGTCACTCATAATGATATTATAAAATACCCAATATTTCACAAACATGATACATATTCTGTACGTCTGTTCATATAAAAGGATATAGTTAAATGCTAAATGCTATCAATAGTATCGTCCTTACATTGACTACTTATAGGGGAGGCAAATGTGCCATCCTTATGGCATTTAATGAAATCTTACTTTTTACATTTTGTTATCTCCCTTTAATCGTAGTCGTGTAGCGACGCATAGAGCTCAAATGGGAGCGCAATTCGCGGGGAGGTCTAAGCATAGATCACCCACATGACCGAAGGAAGTAGGTTATATACTGGAGATACGCATAGAGCCTAACCACAATCTAAATCCATCAACGCTTTTTTATGTAAGAGGGGAAGTACAGTATTTTGTTTCATTTATTTGTGTATACATGTACTTGGATGAGTCCAGTATGCCAGATTCCGAATGGATGTGTTGTTTTTTTTAAACTTTTTATCATACTTCCGAATGGTTCGCGTAAAATCGTCGACCTCGATATAGAGTGTATAGAAAGTTCTTTCCGGTCATAAAAGTAATTTTACTTTCGTCAACAATTTCCTAAGATTCTCTGGAAAATGTACGTATACATACATGCATTTTATCTTTCTGTCATTATGTATGTCAGTTACTGAATTTTATTATGCACGGAGACAATAACACACCATATAAGTATCGTTTTTCAAACGAGCGTATAACAATTAAGTTTTAGTTTGTAAACAAACTAGATGTCAACAAACAGACAATGCGGACAGCTAAAGTGAAGTAAACATAGAGCTCTATGCGTCGCTTTAAGCGATCTTCAAAAAATGTATGTACATCCTTTACGCATAGATCTCCAGTTTTAAACTGCTTACGCATAAAGTTCCAGAGAGCTCCATGGGAGCTCTATGCCATGGAGCTCTATGCTACGCATGCGTGCTACGCATAGAGCTCCCGTGGAGTGTAATTAGTGGGGTAGCTCTATGCGTCGTAACAAACACCAAACAATACTTTGTTTACACCAAACAATACTTTGTTTGTTTGTATGGTATTTTACGTCATTTTCAACACATGTAAGGTTATATATGAGGGCCTATTTTTTTGAGGTGGAGGCAGAACACCCACTTTTCCTGGGTAAAACCAGTACACCTCCCGCCATCCGTAAGATTCGACACAACCTCACTTACAAGTTGATCTCCCAGTGGGATTCGAACCCGCAGCGGTGAGAGGCGACGGATTACAACGCAACGTCGTTAACCATTCGGCCACGGAGACGCTACAGTGCAAAAAGTATAAAGTATTATAACAATGAAAAGGGAGAGTTATGAACATACATAGAGGATCATAAAGTGAAACAATAGAAAACAATGAAACAAACAGTGAAACAACTATTAACAACTAATATGCGTTTTTGTTTTTAACCTGAACTAGTTTCCCTCCAGCAACAGAACTTGGAAAAATGCCAATTAAATGTTTATACAATTCTGCACGTTGGCCTAAAATCACGAAATTCAAGTGAATTGCATGCATCTATACTGTACAGTTTAATCTACTACTGAACATAAGCATTATGTAGGACAGTGACATTATATTAGGTGATATTTTATTACCGCCCCAGTCTACTGTAGTGCGGTCGGATTGTTATAATGACAATCTGACATAACAACACTCGTGTTATTGTCTTATAATGATTTAAAGGTAAGTAAGTAACGACACTAAAAGTTTATTGTCTCATAAAATGTGTCCTCACATTGACTCCCGAAGTTCATGTCAAGGGAAATAATTATATATATACATTGACTCCCCTAATTAATGCCAAGGGAGATAACTATGTATTGCGATGTACAGCACCGAATTCAGTGATTTAAAATTTAGAATTTCAAATGATATAGAAAATAAAGGAATACGGATGAATCATAGACTTACACACAAATAAACTCCAATACAATTAAGGATCGATAATTTAAGCGAACTATTATGACTGTTTCAACCTGCACTGTGCAACATAGCATTCGTTTACCTATCTTAGTGTTACCGTGATGCGATTGAAATATAAGTTTCACTCATGTTTTGAAGTATTGAAAACTTTAAAAAGACAAATCAAATATACGCCAACTTATCAATTGAGATCCTCGCCCAAACTAAATATAGTGAGATGGATCAAACTAAATGCAATGCAGTCCTAGAGCAAACATGTATCAACTTAATGTAGTGCAGTCCTAGACCAACCGTGGATCAAACTAGTGCAGACCTGGGAGCAAACATGGATCAACTTAATGTTGTACAGTCCTAGACCAACCGTGGATCAAACTAGTGTAGTCCTAGAGCAAACTTGGATCAAAATAAATGTAGTGCAGTCCTAGAGAGAACATGGATCAACTTAATATAGTGCAGTTCTAGAGCAAACATGGATCAACTTAATCTTGTACAGTCCTAGAGCAAACATGGATCAACTTAATGTAGTGCAGTCCTAGAGCAAACGTGGATCAAACTAAATGTAGTGCAGTCCTAGAGCAAACGTGGATCAAACTAGTACAGTGCAGTCCTAGAGCAAACATGGATCAAACTAAATGTAGTGCAGTCCTAGAGCAAACATGGATCAAACTAGTACAGTGCAGTCCTAGAGCAAACATGGATCAAACTTAATGTAGTGCAGTCCTGGAGCAAACATGGAGCAAACTAAATGTAGTGCAGTCCTAGAGCAAACATGGATCAAACTAAATGTAGTGCAGTCCTAGAGCAAACGTGGATCAAACTAGTACAGTGCAGTCCTAGAGCAAACATGGATCAAACTAAATGTAGTGCAGTCCTAGAGCAAACATGGATCAAACTAGTACAGTGCAGGCCTAGAGCAAACATGGATCAAACTAAATGTAGTGCAGTCCTAGAGCAAACGTGGATCCAACTGGTAGAGTGCAGTCCTAGAGCAAACATGGATCAAACTAAATGTAGTGCAGGTCTAGAGCAAACGTTAGTCAAACTACATATAGTGCAGTCCTAGAGCAAACATGGATCACTCTAAATGTAGTGAAGTACTAAAGCAAACGTGGATCAACTTAATGTAGTGCAGTCCTAGAGCAAACATGGATCAACTTAATGTAGTGCAGTCCAAGAGCAAACGTGTATCAAACTAGTGTAGTCCTAGAGCAAACATGGATCAAACTAGTGTAGTCCTAGAGCAAACATGGATCAAACTTAATGTAGTGCAGTCCTAGAGCAAACATGGATCTAACTAAATGTAGTGCAGTCCTGGAGCAAACATGGATCAAACTAAATATAGTGCCGTTTTAGAGCAAACATGGATCAACTTAATGTAGTGCAGTCCTAGAGCAAACGTGGATCAACTTAATGTAGTGCAGTCCTAGAGCAAACGTGTATCAAACTAGTGTAGTCCTAGAGCAAACATGGATCAAACTAGTGTAGTCCTAGAGCAAACATGGATCAAACTTAATGTAGTGCAGTCCTAGAGCAAACATGGATCAAACTAAATGTAGTGCAATCCTAGAGAAAACGTGGATCAATCGTATTGTAGTGCAGTCCTAGAGCAAACATGGATCAAACTTAATGTAGTGCAGTCCTAGAGCAAACATGGATCAAACTAAATGTAGTGCAGTCCTAGAGCAACTGTGGATCACACTTATTGTAGTGCAGTCCTAGAGCAAACATGGATCTATCTAAATGTAGCACAGTCCTAGAGCAAACGTGGATCAAACTAAATGTAGTGCAGTCCTAGAGCGAACATCGATCAAACTAGTGCAGTCCTGGAGCAAACGTTGATCAAACTAAATGTAGTGCAGTCCTAGAGGAAACATGGATCAAACTAAATGTAGAGCAGTCCTAGAGCAAACATGGATCATGCGTCTGTTTGTTTAATATTACCGCGGATTTTTTGGGGCAATGTGATGGCGATTTACTGCATCTTGACAGGATCTGAAGTACAACTTCATTAAAACATGTAAGCAAAACGATAAATTACCTTGTCTGGGTATATATTATAATCTATATATACCATAAGTGTATATTACACTTACAAACCAATAACACCGATCTGTATAATGCGAGCGATACATTATTCTTTACAAATAACAATCATTTCAATTATTTCACAGTTAACTGATACTATTACGAGCAGGGTTAGCTATTCTAACGTCACGTGGTTTATCTCAAATAAGCATGTATTTGTTAAACATGACAAATATGTATGTAGCTGCTGTGTACTGTACTCTGTAGTGTAAGACATATTTACAATATATTAATTGTGATAGATCCCATTGCAAGATTATATATACATAACTCCGTATAGAATATGTGTAATAAAGACACACAGAGTGACATACCACGACGTCCGCATCATTCTGTATTCTGGATCGGAGACTAAATTTAATTTATTTGAGTCAGCAACATATTATCTGGCTTGCTAGGTTCGTACGAACCTAAAAGGTAACCAGACCCAAAACGTAGCCCCAGCGCTTTCTACCGAAAAGATAACCCCCGACCTACTAAAAAAACCACGGTATCCGGATAAAACCACGTCGGAGCGATACGACGAACGCGGATCACCCGCCAGTGAAAATATTTCCTAGTTGTGTCTAAAAGGTAATGATTTTGGACACGTAAACGTATTTTTTCAATCGGACTTTTGAGCGATATTTGTTTGTTAATATTTACACTCTTAAAAATGTGGAGTTTGATATATTTTTAATTATAATATCAGCTTTTTAATGCGAAAGTCTGTTGATAAAGTCCTCCTAAATTGCAGAAAACTGTTTCTCTTTTGTTTATTAGCGATTTTTAATATCCGTTTTAACGGATTAACAGACACCCATCCTTCCTCTTGATAACAACATAATTTGCATGCGTTAAAACACTCGAGTATGAATGAAGTATTGCGTATTCTATGGGTGGTGTCACAATTTTAGGGTAAGGTTGACGGCGGCTAAAACAAATTGGTGATATGGACAAAATCGGAGTTCGGATAAAACGAACAATGGTGAATATTATAGGATTTCATTATCATTGTCATATTGCATAGGCATAGGATCCAGGGATGGAGAGGGGCAGTGGGGGTCCGATTTTTTGGCTTGTCAATTTTTATTTTTATTTGCCCCCCCCCCCACCCCCCCCCCCCCACCCCCACCCCCACCCCTACCCCCCATCCCCACCAACACACACACTCTCCCTCCCGTATAATTGAAACGTTTCCTACGCCTATGTATTGATAGCTAATAGGATGTATTTTATGTGTTCATCAACGATGGATAAAGCAAATGCGAATATGGAATTAGGCATCCATATCCTCCTTTTCAAATATCAGCACGGATTCCTACTTTATCCAATGCATTCCCGAATTGCGCAAGGGGATACAGGGATATTTGATATATTTCACCCCTTGGACAATTCCGAAATAGTCCTACGCAATACCTGACTCGCCTCGCCTGACGAGAAGAAGATTTTTGAATTCCTTCCCTAGAATTCTATGTAAAACTGATCCAGCAAAGGCCGCAATACTCCCAATTAACGAAAAATTGAACCCATGAACCAAGGTCTCGTATGAGATTATATATATATATATATGCCTCCAGTGAGATTTGAACCCACAACCGCTGAGGTTTCCAGTGTACATTACCAAATATTGAAAAAGGGCCATAACTCTGGTGTTACTGTTTGGATCTGGCTGGTTTTCAAACTCGTCTGAGCTTTCATTGATATCAACATTCTAGCCAGTAGAGCTAAAAATGCTATCAATTACTTTAATTTCTTATAAGAGCTTAAATAAGTGAATATTATACTCCGAGTTCGTCGTATCATTTATGTTCAGTGCTCCGAGCGTGGTCGTATCATAACCCGTCTTAAGTCATATCCATTTTTACTTTCACCCCTCCCACATTTCCCCCAGGTTTGTTATTTAAGCAAGCTCTACGTGGCATAAACTTTCAAATGCCTGTGGTTATATATTTGTCTTGCTAGTTAAACACAAAAACATGCTGATCAACATCGTACTCGGATAAAAATAAGACTCGAACAATCGAGATACAGTGCTGCGATACAACTGAAATGATGTTTCAATACCGGTTGCATCACTTACTGAACGCCAAATTTATTTCTAATTTAATTGTTGAACTATATAATTACTGCCAAAAGAATAGTGCTGAAAAACCCGAATGGAAAACACGTTTACATGTCCATAACAAAGACTTTTTAGACTCACCTAGGAAATATTTTCACTGGCGGGTGATGCGCGTTCGTCGTATCGCTCCGACGTGGTTTTATCCGGATACCGGAGGTGCTAAAAGGGTAACCCGATTATAACATTTACCAGGTAAAAGTACTGACACGTGCTAATCTAAAGATTTGTTATGTATTAAACACCCGATATTTCGTCATTTTTCTCTGTATGTCTTTCCATACAAGCGTTCATGCAAACGTGCGTATGTGTGTCCGTATTCCGTTCGTCCGTCCGTTCGTTCGACCGTCCGTTAGTACATGTGTCTGTCTGTTTTTATATCTTCATATCTGGAATAATAATAATAATAATGGAGCATAATAATGTTTCGCGTTTCACCATTACTTATTGACTATCATGGCAGTCATTCAAACTCTCTTTAATACTGTATTTGAACACAGACCTAATAACAAATTTATTAATATGTCTGTGATTTGAACCATAATAATCATAAGCCAAAAACTGCAAGTATTTAAGCTAGCCCAGCTAACGTTTGCACTGATCGACCTAGTACGCATAATGTAATAATTAAATAAATTACTATTTAAACTACCCCCTGTATCGAATAGAAACGTTTAACTTTCTCCAAGCTTGTTGTTACTATATCACTATATACTGTATACCTGCTGTAATGAGATTAGATTACGTTTGATGTAGATCGATAACGATCAATAATGGGTCGTCTTTCGTTGATATTGATCTCGCGCCATTGATCGCTGCAATTGGTTGCATAATTTAGGCCGAAGATGTTTTCCTACCTGATAATTAAGGTTTATGAGCAATTTTCAATAAATTAGATGTGCCGTCATTATCGCACGGATTACGCAGAGGTAAATAGGTGCACACTGCATGACACGTGATTCGGTACACACGGCATGGCACGTGAATCGGTACATTAAACTAAATTTTCTGATTTCTAGCATACATGTGCAATAAATTGCATGTGCAATATGGACTTTTTTTTTCGTCTATATTTAATCTTGGATTGTTTAGTTCACGTTTCCTGAATAATTAGTGTTTAATACTTTTTCTGTTTTAGTAGTTTCCTGTTGTATTATTGGATATAGTATACTTCTAATCGCCTCCGTGGTCGACGTTGTAAACCGTCTTGTTTCTCACCGCTGCGGGTTCGGATCCCGCTGGGAGTTCAACTCGTAAGTAAGAAAGTGTCTGATTCTTACGTATGGCGGGAGGTATATATACAATACTGGTTCTACCCAGAAAAAATGGGATAGTCTGCCTCTACCACAAAAACGTCGACCGTCATATATGGCCTAAAATGTGCTAAAAATGACGTAAAACACCATTCAAACAAACAAATAGTATATTTCTAGTAATATCAACGTCTGAAAAATCAATAATAAAACCAAATCATTTGCCGGAACCTGCGATAATTATACTCTTTTCTCTCAAGAATTACGCAAAACAATGAATGGAACATTGAAAGAAGCTGATCTCTGATTTCGGAACCCCTCTGGAAGAAGAAAGAACATTCGTACAAGCGTGTTCTTGTACGTTTTCCAACCGTATTTAGAGGTCAACTAGTAAAACTGAATCCAGCTGTCTCTATATAGTGTGATACAGGTCAAATAACTTCTAAATTACGATTACCGGCAATCACTAAGTTGTGAGTAAAGGACACTTAAACATAATAATTATGAATATAAATATTTCTTAAAATATTGTCCTTACCAAACGCTTCAAAATTATTGTGTACAATAGGAATTTGGTACAAAAAATACACCTATTCACCGCTCGGCACAGGGTTGTTTGGAAGAATGGTGTTTTATATAATTTTCAGCACATGTATATGACGGTAGATTTGTTCGTGGTGGATGCAGCCAAACCCACTTTTTCTAGGGTAGAATCAGTACTGTGTGCCTCCTGCCATCCGTAAGAATAGACACTTTCTCACAAGTCGAGCTCCCAGTGGAATTCGAAACCGCAGCAGTGAGAGGAGAGACAGCTTCAAACGCAACGTATTTACCATATGAGACGCGGCTCGGCACATACACGCACTGATTGATAGACAGAAGAAGAATTTTACCGGCATTGGATGTCTATGGTAAAAAACATTTATAGCATATTTTTCTCCTATATGCGATTTATACTTCACTCTCGGGCATGCGGCCCTCGAGAAGCAATATAAATCGTATAAATCGCATATACTCGAAAAAGTATGCTATAAATATTACGTATCATAGCCATTCAATGCCGGTAATTGACATTTATAAGTATGCGTTACAGGTCGTCTACCTGTATAAGTATGCGTTGCAGGTCGTCTACATATAAAGTATGCGTTGCATGTCGTCTACCTGTATAATTATGCGTTGCATGCAGGTCGGCTACATGTATAAGTATGCGTTGCATGTCGGCTATATGTATAATTATGCGTTGCTTGCATGTCGGTTACATATATAAGTATGCGTTGCATGTCGGCTACATGTATAATTATCCGTTGCTTGCATGTCGGTTACATGTATAAGTATGCGTTGCAGGTTGCTACATGTATAATTATGCGTTGCAGGTCGGGTACATGTATAATTATGCGTTGCAGGTCGGCTTCATGTTTAATTATGCGTTGCAGGTCGGCTACATGTATAATTATGCGTTGCAGGTCGGGTACATGTTTAATTATGCGTTGCAGGTCGGCTACATGTATAATTATGCGTTGCAGGTCGGCTACATGTATAAGTATGCGTTGCATGTCGGTTACATGTATAATGTATAAATATGCGTTCGGCTATATGTATAATTATGCGTTCCACTTCGGCTACTTGTAAAAGTAGGCGCTGTAGTTCGTTTACAGTATAATTATGCGTTGCCTGTCGGCTGCAGTCTTATAATGTGTTGCAAGTCACCTAAATGTATAAATAGCGCTGAAGTTCGTTTACAGTATAAGTATGCGTTGCAGGTCGGCGAATCTTATAAGGTGTGCAGGTCACCTAAATGTATAAATAGGCACTGTAGTTTGTCTACATGTATAAGTATGCGTTGTTGTTCGGCTAGATGTATAATTAGGCGTTGCAGTTCGTCTATATTATAAGTTTGCGTTGCAGGTCGGCAAATGTATAATTAGGCGTTGCATTTCGTCTATATTATAAGTATGCGTTGCAGGTCGGCGAATCTTATAAGGTGTGCAGGTCACCTAAATGTATAAATAGGCACTGTAGTTTGTCTACATGTATAAGTATGCGTTGTTGTTCGGCTATATGTATAATTAGGCGTTGCAGTTTGTCTATATTATAAGTATGCGTTGCAGGTCGGCAAATGTATAATTAGGCGTTGCAGTTCGTCTATATTATAAGTATGCGTTGCAGGTCGGCGAATCTTATAAGCTGTGCAGGTCACCTAAATGTATAAATAGGCACTGTAGTTTGTCTACATGTATAAGTATGCGTTGTTGTTCGGCTAGATGTATAATTAGGCGCTGCAGTTCGTCTATATTATAAGTATGCGTTGCAGGTCGGCAAATGTATAATTAGGCGTTGCAGTTCGTCTATATTATAAGTCTGCGTTGCAGGTCGGCGAATCTTATAAGGTGTGCAGGTCACCTAAATGTATACTAGTAAATAGGCACTGTAGTGTGTCTACATGTATAAGTATGCGTTGTTGTTCGGCTAGATGTATAATTAGGCGTTGCAGTTCGTCTTTATTATAAGTATGCGTTGCATGTCGGCAAATGTATAATTTGGCGTTGCAGTTCGTCTCTATTATAAGTATGCGTTGCAGGTTGGCTACAGTATTATATGGTGTTGCTGGTCACCTTGCAGGTCGAATACAGTATAAGTATGCCTAGCTGGTAATGCGTTGCAGTTCAGACTTATGTAAACTTATGCGTTGCAGTTCGCATATACATGTATAATTAGGCGTTCCAGTTTAGCTTCCTGTATACTTTCCGTTCTTTCTTTTGTTTGTTTTGTTAGAATGGTGTTTTACGTCATTTTAGCACATGTTAGGCCATATATGACGGCCGATTGTTTTGTGATAGAGTAGACCACCGCATTTTTCCTGGGTAGAACCAGTAATGTATACCTCCCACCATCCGTAAGAATGGCGACACTTTCTCACAAGTCGATCTCCCAGATTCGAAGTCGCAGCGGTGAGAGGCGAGAAAGTTTTAAAAGCAGCGTCTTTACCATCCCGGCCACGGAGGTTCTATTTCTAAACGCATGACTAGGTGCATGTGGAAAAAAAGAAACAATTGTATACAAAGGATTGGAATTGTTTGCCCAAACCATTGACCGAAAAACATATATTATGCTATAGGATTTGAACATTCGCCAAGGTACACCGACATAGGATAACATTGTTAGCGGAAAAGAAGCCACAAAAGTCATAATTTATACGGTAATTGAGTGATAACAGAACATATTAAAGAGTTTGTGTTTTATTAGTCTGCGGACATCGAACTTTCTCCTCAGCCCACGCAATATATATTTGGTGTAAATGAGATTCATAATAATATCTCAGTTATCGTGTCATTTAATGTGTTTGCTGATTTTCTATGTTGCGATATAGCTCTATAATCGTCAAAAATATAACACGGTCTTTGTGAAATAATACTACTCAAAGTTTGCTGAGCACCAAGATTTCAAATCGATATTTTACGATGACTTGTTTTACCAAAAGCATAAAACTCAACAGTTAATTTTATTTTACGATTGTGTAAAATTCACTATTTTATTGTCAAAAATTGATTAGAAAACAATGTGTATTTTTGCTTGTCACGCTACAAAATACAGTTGCGCGCGGTATTTGGTGTGAAATGCGAAAAAAAAAGGTTTAATGCTTAGCAAACTTTGAGAAGTATATTATGTTACGATATAGCTCTAATCGTCAAAATTATATACATGGTTGAGCTGTATGCTGTTCTGTTCTGTTCTATATGTTTACCACAAACGGATAATGACACTAACACAAACAATTATGGTGGCTGATAACTGCCATTTCGTCTTTTCGTTATTTCGCCGCGAAAAAACGACAGAACGAAAAGACGACACATTCAGTGTGAAAAGAACGAAAGACGACAGAACGCCACGCGAAAAAGCGAAAAAACGACACTTCAGCCGCGAAAAGACAACATCTTATATTGTCGTATAATTGTTTTTTATGTGGCCTTCTGTTGTCTTTTCGCTTCTAATCTGTCGTCTTTTCGTTCTGTCGTCCTGTCTTTTGTCGTTCTGTCGTCTTTTCTCAGCAAATATTCGTCTTTTTTGTTCTGTCGCATTTTCGCGGCGAAATAACGCGAAAACGAAAAATGGCAGAAATCAGCCACCATAAACAATGGATGTGTTCAAAGTAGTTGCAAGTTACTTTATACAAATTTGAAAAGTAACTTTACTTTACGTCTTTCTCAAATCCCTTATTTTTAATAGTTTTATCTTTATATATTTATAGTAATTTTCAATTACTACTTAATTTCTTCATCTTTCGTCGGTTTTTGCGCACAATATGACCTATTTATGTGTCGACGTGCCGTAAAACACCATTCATTTATTCATTCATTCATTCATTCATTCATTCATTCATTCATTCATTCATTCATTCATTCATTCATTCATTACGTCTTTCTCAAATAATGAATGTGTTGACTATACATACACATCCGTAATTTTGTGCTTTGTCACATAGACGTCAGAAATACTGATCAGTGTGACTTGTCAATACCGAGAAATAGCTCATTAAGCTCGTCAATAACATTGTTTTCCATTAATTAGTCACAGGCCTGTATAGGGTGATACGAAATGCGCCTGGCTACAACGTCCAATGGTGCGGCATGACATAGTGCAAACATACTTTTTGACAGAATTCAAGTTGTTCTTTAACTCAATTCATAAATCATTGAACACCATTTTGAGAGAAATAAAGTATTTGCTTGACCTGTTTTTAAACCCATAAAAGAAACAGACAAACCACAGGCGTGGCCCAATGGATATCACGCTGGACTCGAAATCCGGAGGACCCTGGTTCAAGCCTAACCGGCTCCTCTGAGATTCATCGGTGTCTTCCCCTTTAGCCTCGTCCGTCGGTTGGGCACGTAAACCGGGTGGTCCAGTGTGCAGGAATCTATTCTCCCAGCACATGGGAGTCTATTATTTTGTAGGAGTAGGACTGGATCCCGGATTACTATGTTACTTTCTCCTATCTCTGGGCGGCTCTAAAAACATAATGTATTGATGAGCCGTTCAACAGAAGTCTTGAAGCTAAACAGTGTTACACAATCATGCGATCAAATTAGTTGATGATTAAGTAGTCAGTGCATCGCATTTTGTCCTTTATCAGAGAAATTGAATCGCATTCTGCCCTTTATCATGAAATTCGCCCACATGACCTTCAGAAGCCATCCGTTGGAGTTAGACGTTTGCTGCCGTCGATCCCTCGTGTCATTTTCCTACAGTAATATACTAGTCTATAAAGTAAATATACAGAAGTACGTCTGCTGTCAATAAAGGGTTGTCCGAGTACATATTTAACAGGTACTATAGTATAGCTTGGTCATTGCTTTCAATAAGCTGATAGTTTAGTACATTTATATCAATAATAAACACGTATAGAAGACGCAAGTGAAGTGTTGTTTTATAAATGTGGTCAGTGGGGGTTTATTGTTAGGATGACCACTAATAGCCCCTCATTAGTGCTAAATGACCCACACTTTATATGGCTGATGTTAGTAAGTAAGTAGGTATTTACGTCGTGTTAATGATACCCTCGTTTCAATAAAGGAACGAAAAAGTAAACACGTCTCTGCGTCAGTGACCGATTTCACCCATTGTTACTTTTTTATCAACATGTTTTCGCCTTACCAGAACATTGTCTTTTAAAATCCATCTACATCTTATCGCGCTATTATCCCCCCGCAAAACGCACACGTCGCATAACTTCAACCGCTCAAGTTATCATCAAAAACGTCTTGCTCCACATATCGGTTTAGTGGTTTTGTTGTGCCTTTTCATGCTCCCCGAAATATTCGGGGGAGCATACAGTCGCTGATTTGTCCGTCCGTCCATCCGTCACACTTTTGTCCGGAGCATATCTTGAAAACTACTGAAAGAACTACAATGGAGCTTCATAAAATGATAGTGGGCAATGGGAGGAAGTGCAGAGTGCAAGAACCGTAACTCTGTCATTACTGAAATTAGAGCTATTGCCCTTTGTAATTATACTTAGCATTTTTGTCCAGAGCTTATCTTCAAAAACTACTAACGGGACTGCAATGAAACCATCCAGTGATAGAGGACAATGAGTGAAAGTGCAGAGTGCAAGAACCGTAACTCTGTCATTACTGAAATTAGAGCTATTGCCCTTTGTAATTATACTTAGCATTTTTGTCCAGAGCTTATCTTCAAAAAATACTAACGGGACTGCAATGAAACTTCACCCAGTGATAGAGGACAATGAGTGAAAGTGCAGAGTGCAAGAACTGTAACTCTTTCATTATTCAAATTAGAGTTATTGTCCTTTGTAATTCTATACTTATAATTTTTGTCCGGAGCATATCTTCAAAACTACTGATGGGACTGCAATGAAACTTTAAACAATGATATAGGACAATGAGAGGAAGTGCAGAGTGAAAGAACCGTAACTCTATCGTCATTCAAATTAGAGTTATTGTCCTTTGTAATTTTGTACTTAGATTTGTTATCCGGAGCATAAACTACTAATGGAACTGCAAATTGAAAACTGCTGGGTGATACAAGGCCATATAAGTTGAGGATACATTTCAGGGAGCATCCATCGGTTCTACCGATTTTCTTGTTGGAATATATATATCCTTCTAATATCACTATTTTGGCCGTTGTCTTTTTAGTTAAATTGACCTTCCAGATCATATCTTATTTTGCTTATGAAAACTGCCTCATATGGCAACTGTTGGTATAGAAGTTGTTTGTTTATAACTATTTCTGCCATCAAATAGGCGGTGACGGGGGATATCGTCGTATTTTACTTAGAGTTTACTTAGTTCAAGACATTGACCTGGTTGCTGTTGTAACCATTATGTACTTTCTGTGGTTGCTAATAACGAAACTACAAATGGGTCTGTACTGTTCTTAAGTATAGTATTTGAAGCAAATCGTAGTTTTCATGTTGTGGGGCGCCGTGGTCTAGTGGTTGTCTCGCAATCGAATGTGTTCGTTCTAGACGAAGCAAAACAAAGCGCTAATTCAGTGCTTTTCCCACTGCTTTGTTCTTTGACAACCCCGTGTTGGTCCCGGGAAATAGTAGCGCCACTGCTTTGCTCTTTGACAACCCCGTGTTGGTCCCGGGAAATAGTAGCGCCACTGCTTTGTTCTTTGACAACCCGTGTTGGTCCCGGGCAGTAGTAGCGCCAATGCTTTGCTCTTTAACAACCCCATGTTGGTCCAGGGCAATAGTAGCGCCAATGCTTTGTTCTTTGACAACCCCGTGTTGGTCCCGGGAAATAGTAGCGCCACTGCTTTGTTATTTGACAACACGTGTTGGTCCCGGGCAATAGTAGCGCCAATGCTTTGCTCTTAAACAACCCCGTGTTGGTCCCGGGCAATAGTAGCGCCAATGCTTTGTTCTTTGACAACCCCGTGTTGGTCCCGGGAAATAGTAGAGCCACTGCTTTGTTCTTTGACAACCCCGTGTTGGTACCGGGAAATAGTAGCGCCACTGCTTTATTCTTTGACAACCCCGTGTTGGTCCCGGGAAATAGTAGCGCCACTGCTTTGTTCTTTGACAACCCCGTGTTGGTCCTGGGAAATAGTAGCGCCACTGCTTTGTTCTTTGACAACCCCATGTTGGTCCCGGGAAATAGTAGCGCCTCTGCTTTATTCTGTGACAACCCGTGTTGGTCCCGGGCAATAGCAGCGCCACTGCTTATCCAGGTGTAACACACCCATTGATTGTTGCATTGAGTTGTGTGTGAATTAAAATTTAAATGTCATGTTGTCATTCATATCTGGGCCCAATTTAAAAATGAATAACTTACATTCTCATCACAAATGACATATATGCTGCCAAAAAATCCACAGAAAAATAGGGGTCATGTATCTTCTAAGAAAGAACTTGTCTCATGAATGAATGGTCCCTTTAAAAACATAAACACTGAGATGCCATAATATTGTATTCATACACTCATTTCCATATAAGCAAAATAAATTCAAAACTCACAATTTTAACATGGCAATGCTTGACAAATGTAACAAATAGATCAACAATGTGATATAAACCAAAAATAGCACTTTAAATTAGTGAAAATGCCTTTTTTTACAAAAAGAAATGAGAATTATTTATTGACGCCATTTTGCGACTACCCCAGGCCGACACTTCCTGTATTGCAATGGGTGTGCTACACCTCCAGACAGAGGTGTAAAATACCCCCACCCGAATTCATGTTTAGTTTTTATCATGTTTATTAAAGGGAGTACATCATGATTTTTCTAGAAATATCTTAAATTATAAAAATGTTCCAATTCATGATAAAACACTTACATCCATCAAAATATGATGTTGGAACCATACTGTTAAGGTTTAAACTTCGAATACACCATTTGGCTAGGACTGAATCGGGCATAAAATGCTGAAATTAACCCTGGTGCGTAACCTAGGATAGCACGTATTGCTGTACAGAATGAATTTCCTTGTAACTAAGGGGTCATTTTTAGGATGATTTATTATGTTTAGGCGCTTTAAAATAAAAAATATCATTATTTGTCAATTTTAAGTCGGACCCCTAGACCCCTTTGAAAAGCCTGGTGTACTCCCTTTAAACGTCTTCATGATCATCCCTTTATTGTATCAGATGCTACTTGATGGTGACAGAAAACAATGACCGTGGCTCCAGCAAAATATTTGAGTGTTTACAACAGAATGTGAAGTAACTCTACAGTTCTGCAGATGAGATATTCTTGACCCATTCTATATATTTTATCTTGATGTCAATGGAGAATGCGCACTGTTGGTTATAAGCATTTAATGCTAATCCTTTATCGTATTACTATACGCTATGGTTGCCGTTATTTCACGGAAAAGTCCGAAGATGTCCGACGCGTTCAATGGTAAAACCTTAGTATCACCTGATTTCCGGGTTCGACTCGTTGGTAAGTGGTAGGTACACAATTTTCTCCACATATAATATTTGTACCTGTATCTTATAGATCCTACGTTAAAGAAAGTTCGTGAGAGAGAGAGAGAGAGAGAGTTACTTTATAAATCTTTTGAAGCAAATCGTAGACTTCAAGTTTTGAGGCCCCGTGGCCTAGTGATTGGCTCTAAATAAAATAAATATGTTCAGCAACATGATTGCAGTTTGACGTCTACTTAAAATGTATAATTTAACAAAGATGAATCCTTGTCTAATTTATCACAGCCATTAATATGTCGAATATACTATACTACGTCAAAACAATGTGCGTTGAATATTTCAACCAGAACAGAAAAGCTACAGTGAAAATGACAGACGAACTTCTTGAATACTGGGTGGAGGCCAAACACATCGTAACAAAGACACACTGAGAGGTTAACATTTCTAGATTGCAGTAGCCCGTGTGTTTGATTCTGTGAGCTTCTGTATATATACAACAAGTTACTGTTTGATAAAATTATCAGATGAATGTGTCTTATTTATAGTAAATACAGCTAACTGTGTGTTGTAACTTGAAGGAAGCATCGTAAAGAGAGAAACGTATATTGAGGTTATAATAGCGTTACTGGTTATTCATGCCCCTTTCATAGTGAGAATGTTGATGAGATGTTAAAAACTCAAACCTCGTTAAAATTCTGAGAAACTTGCTTTATCATGTTAAACATGCCTGCTATTAAACATCAACAATAAAATGTGGGGTTGAATATCTTCTAAGAAAGACTTCTTTACTATATACTAAAAAGTCAACAGTATGTATGTTTACCCCCTTGCATGCCCTTTCTACTTTCATTTTTCAAAGTTATACCTAAAACTGTCAAAAGCTTGATGAGCTGAATTTCCAAATAGCAATAGCATGCCCAGAATGCAGTTTTAGGCAAAACTAACAGGAATCTGCACTAAAACAGTTTTTAAAGAAAAGAAAGATTAGCACTATTTAATACAGAACTACTTTCTGTACCAGGCGAGCACATCCGGTAGATAAGTGTATTAAACATTGAAAGAGGCATTGTAAAGAGAACGGTATAATGTGTCTAGTGTATTCAAGCGTTCTGTTATATGCATGCCAGGAATCAGTGTTTTGTTATATGAATGCCAGGAATCGGTGTTTTGTTATATGAATGCCAGGAATCAGTGTTTTGTTATATGAATGCCTTGAGTAAGTGTTTCGTTATATGAATGCCACGAATCAGTGTTTTGTTATATGAATGCCAGAAAACAGTGTTCTGTTATATAAATGCCAGCATATATACCAGCATCACCACCAACTAATATAATATAAAGATAAAGGTGATAGGAGAAGATTATGAATTGCAGTGCAAAACAATCCAATAATAGTTAAAGGAACTGTGTAGAATATAGAAGATATTGCATTTTTTAACTATAATGTTTCACATTTAAATATGACTGCAGCTTACATAAAGAGAGTGTAAGACTAATTGGTATACAAATGAGACAACAACAAAATAGATGCAAAATTCAACAGAAAATGTGGAGCATTCAGAGAGCGCAACCATCCTTAACCCGGGAGCTAAGCGAACAAATACATATAACAGTCAAACTTGCTCATGCGACCACGTGCATTCAACGACTAATGTCTTATGCGACCACTTTTCAGTCCCCTCGATCATTTTCTTGCGTGAAATAAACTGTATTATAAAACATGCATTTACGACGTAATTTATAAATAGGCTCAAAGTAGGATATCGCTATTTTCGGATATGGTTTTACATTCGTTCTTTTCAACGACCGTTTTGTTCAGCGAGCATTTGTGTACACGCCTTTGAGTGGCCGCTTAATACAAGTCTGACTGTACTTGTATATACACGTGAATATAGAGTATGGGACATCACTGACACAACAGGGATGACACTAGGGTACCACATAACAGGGTTGACACTAGGGTATCACATAACAGGGTCGACATTAGAGTACCACACAACAGGGTCGACTATAGGGTACCTCACAACAGGGTCGACACTAGGGTACCACACAACAGGGTCGACACTAGGGTACCACACAACAGGGTCGACACTAGGGTACCACACAACAGGGTCGACACTAGGGTTCCACACAACAGGGTGGACACTAAGGTACCAAACAACATGGTCGACACTAGGGTACCACACAACAGGGTCGACACTAGTGTACCGCACAACAGGGTCGACACTAGTGTACCACACGACAGGGTCGACTATAGGGTACCACACAACAGGGTCGACACAAGGGTACCACACAACAGGGTCGACACTAGGGTACCACACAACAGGGTCGACACTAGGGTACTACACAACAGGGTCGACACTAGGGTTCCACACAACAGGGCCGACACTAGGGTACCGCACAACAGGGTCGACACTAGGGTACCTACCAACAGGGTTGACACTAGGGTACCAACAGGGTCGACACTAGGGTATCGCACAACAGGGTCGACACTAGGGTACCGCACGACAGGGTCGACACTAGGGTACCGCACGACAGCGTGGACACTATGGTACCGCACAACAGGGTTGACTCTAGGATACCACAAAACAGGGTGGACACTAGAGTACCGCACAACAGGGTGGACACTAGGGTACCGCACAACAGGGTGGACAATAGGGTACCGCACAACAGGGTGGACACTAGGGTACCACAAAACAGGGTGGACACTAGGGTACCGCACAACAGGGTGGACACTAGGGTACCACAAAACAGGGTGGACACTAGGGTACCACATAACAGGGTTAAAACTAGGGTACCACATAACGGTATCATTTTTACTTTAAATCTGTAGCACATATTTAAATAAAATTCTGCGTTTTCAATTGTCTTCGTTATTCTACCGAATTATTAAATATATTATTGGTGTACTTAGTAATATGAACAAACAATTTGCTTTGAACTATTCTAATAATTAATGACTGAACAAATGCAAGTTATGTTGAAAAACTAAGGGACCCCGCGAGTTTTTTTAAAAACTTAACAAATAACGTTTAGGATGGATTTCCAATGAGTATTGAAAGCATTTGTAACTTTAACATGAAATATTAATCAGCTACGAATCAGAAAGGGATTAAGGTTAATTAAAGCATACATTTAAGCATATCATCAAAGTCACTAAGCAACTGTATTTGTTTCCATATAATTTTGAAACAAGTATCCATCATATAAGTTACAGGGGCGGATACTTGATTTGAGATAGAGTCGGGACGGGGTGGGGATGATAGTGATATGGTGCAACTTTAAAAAAAATCAGTTTAGGCTAGGGTGGAGGCGCAACTTCTGAGGAAGAAAAAACTGCATCGGCGCGCACACCTGTATCCGCCTCTGAGTTATATAATATGACAAAATCGATCATGCTGCGTTATAAATTTGGTTTAGTATACATGCTGCATTTTGATAACTAAGTTCAAGTGCGAAAATGTAAACAAAACAAAAAACAAGTCGTTTAGAATGTCCCAGATAAATCAAGAACATATGACGTATTACGGTGCTTATGGGCTTAAATACATTCGTACACTATAGTTATCGTTTCGTTTTAAACATGCACACCTGTCATAATTTTCGTTGGATCAGTCTTAATAATAATCTCTTCACTAATCCTTCAGACCATTGCAGATAATCCTCCAAGATGTCGGTTAGGCGACCATCAAAGCAACGTTGACCTCTTCAAATCTCACATTTGTTGATTCTTTGTGCAAAAAAGTAGGAAAATGTAGAAACGCAAAACTGCCACTTAACAAACCTTTGTTGTCTTGTCATTTATCATATTTGTATGGCTCTTAACTATGGCTGTCTTACAGTGTAGCCCAAATACTACGCAACTGTACTGAACTAGGGTCTAAATCAATTAACAATACAATATCAAGTACTAGTCTTGAGCCTTGCAACGATAAAAGGTGACATGGTTTGTAAAATAAATTAAAAGCAGTTGGCATAAAACACCATACGTGTGTAGTTAAACTACGCTTTGAATAGTTGATAATATTCTTTGAACAATAATTACCCTAAATCTATGGCAAGCCAAAGTTGTTTTTATTCGGTAATTTCCGATATCGGGAATACAATTCTCGTTAACGGAAATAGATATTGGAAATTAACAATATCGATATCGGAAATGCAATAGGGTTGCATTTCCGATATATCGAAAATGCATATTCCGTTAACGAGATTTATATTTCCGATATCGAAAATAGGATCTTTTTCCCCGTTAACGGAATTGGTTCAACATTGCTTACGGTGGGAGAATCTATAAACCGATGGCTCGCGAAAATAAGCACATACTTGTGCGCTGAAAACCGTTCCAAAATTCGTTGATATACATTATAACCTTAGAGGAGTCGACTGGGGACAGTTGTGGCAATGCTGATATAGGCCTTAATGCATGTTTTGTTATGTTGTCTTGTATTATTACAAGAGTATTAGTATGGTTACTCCGAAAAGAGAAAGTGTAACGCCACGTGTACTGTGAACGGTTACAATTGGAAACGTTTCTTTGTGGAACGTAGAGTCTGCAAGATTCACATGTCAATTAGTTAACCAATTTTACATGTTAACTATCGTCACATGTTTATCAACTCTAGAAATCATGTTTTGAAACAAACAAAAACGCATTATACTAGTATATATACAAAATTTAACCTAGCATAGGTAGGCCGCATGTTTTTTTTAATTTTCCAAAAAATCAAAGTAGAATTTATTTCATTAGAAAGATACATTGTTTTCATAAGATTTTCAGTAAAAAAAATATTTTTTTAAAGAATTGCAAAAAGTAAAAAACAACAACAAAAAACAAAACAAAAAATTCTGCCCACCCCTGGGGTCCTTTAACCACCTTGTGCTCTTTTGCGCGACCCTTGATTGTAATAAATCTAATGTATTCATGAAGAGGACATGTGCACCTTTGTTTTGACACTGCTCATGTGGGGGTCCGGAGCAATGGTTTTCAAAGTATGTTTTAGTTTGGAGTTCATCTTTTAGCGTTTTTAGCAGAAAAAAAATCGAGGGAATGTCAAAACATGCGGCCTACCTACTTTTAGATTAATATTGAATTCTGAGTTACAGTTATCTTAACTAGCAATATAATGACCTTCAAATTACGAAGTCCATTATTTTTACTTTACCTGCTTGACAATTGCGATATTAAATATGATCATGATAATATTATCATCATAGTCACCCACTCTGTTATCGATATAATAGTATCTATGTATCCGCCCATAGTGTATATATATATAGAGACATATAATATAAAAGCGTACAAATTAAAACATGATTTCATACACCACCGCCTATATATTAATATGACTCTCGTGACAATTAGTTTGCCTTTATCTACGTTACTCGTGAAAACAATAATATTGAAAACTCATGCTTGTCTGCTTCCTTTTTAAATTTAATAAAGCGAAACGAAATATGTCGCGACAACTATGTTTTAAAATAAACATTTGTAACTGAACAGGTTTGTTTATGGGAGTCAACATAGCACATGAGAAAAACACTTATGTATACTCAGCAAAAATAGAAACGTCCCTCTTTTAAGCTGTGATTTGCATAGGGTTGACTTTGTTACACTTTGTACACCAATCTAGATAAAATTTCATCATGTTATACTTATCACTCAATCATTCTGATCAATATTAATAATCATCTAAAACCAAAGTTTGCCTGTTTCTGCTAAAAACATGTTTTTTTTTCAAATTGCGAAATCACTATATTTTTATTATAAAGGGAGGTAATCTGGAAAAAAAATTGTTTTTGAAAGCTGTATGGCGCAAAAATGAGTGAAAAGATCAGCGTCTTTTCTCTGTTTTTGTGGTGATGAGGTCATTCTCTGTTTATTTCAATATAACAAAACTGTGTTAACTCAAAGTTTTAACCACAAGACCCGGAAATACTGTTTAAACCAAATCAAGGGGAATAAGTTTGCCCACAAGTTTGATTCAAAGAAAATTGTTTTCATGACAGTGCTGGCCTGTAACAAAGGTATTGGCATATAAGATTAAATAAAATATAATTTCATTGTGTCTAAATCTATGGGTAAAGTTGGGGACGTTTCTATTTTTGCTCAGTATATATGTGTGTAGGAGTAAAGCAAAAGTACATGCAAATACCAAATATGAATCATTATATTATGACTGGGAAATTGGCAAAAAACAAAACATGTTCGCATTTAAAACCAAACGTTCGTGTTTACGTACATGTGGGAAGATATGATAGCTTGTTTATAGTTTAGTGATCCCCCACATATTGAGTATACAAGACAACACGCCCTATACCCAACATGTGGGGAAACGTGCTGTAAGATGTCAAAACGTTTCCTGTGTCATAGACTAAAACTGAAATAGTGTGCGTTTCGCAGCAAACTGGGTCGTCACTATATAGAAAGAAACTGATAAATTACATTACAGGCTCAAGCCAGGTTCAATTTCAAGGTAGAAGTTTTGCCCAATAAAGTACATTACGTGGTCCGAGTATTAACTTTCATACCCCATCCAACCCCTTCTCCAAGAAGCGAAAACGGGGTTGGATGTGGTATGAAATACAACATTAATTTCGGCTTAAAACGTTTGCATATTGTAAAATTAAAACATTTAATACGTTAATTTTAAAGAGGTTATCGCCTTTTTTCAGTAAAAAATATATTAATGGAATTAAGCGGGACCACGTAATGAGAATTTCTCAGTCATTTTCAAGTTGTCCTTCATTTTATCATATCAAAAACGTCTGTTGTTGTATCACAATTCTCCCTGATAATTATATACATAGACATGAAGCTAGTGCCGGTGTATCCATCAAAATATACGTATACGACCCAGTTTCCTATATATACAAAGTATCTAACACAGTCGCGGGATGGGTGGGGCAAGTGTGTGTTTATGGGTGGGAGGGCAAACTTATGTAAATGAATCTCAACATATACCATAAGCTTACATATCTTCTAGTACAGCCTTATTAACTGTTACTTGGTGCAGCAGGAAGCTGTACCACATCAACGAAGTTCTCAGATGGCATTACACGAATTATTTCTTTCTCTTGGCTTACAAGGCGCTTGCCTTACCGATAATCAATTGAACTTATATATGTAAAAAAAAAACACAAAAAAAAACTGCTATATGTTTTTAGATGAAAAACAAAAAAAGAATGTATTAAAGTTAACCCACCAAACTTAGTGGTAATTTGTTAAGAATAATTTGAAAACTAATGAACTATGAATTAATTGGCTTATATATGCATATAAAAATCATACAGCGTAGTTATTATAATTCGTTCTTTGTAGTTTGACGAACAAAACATGAACTGAACGACGAACTTAATACAGTTCGGTGACACAGTTACCATGTTTTACGACTAATTAACTATTAAAAGTGGCATATGTGGTATACAGATACTTGAGTTAAAAACATTTATAAACATTAATCGTCTTTAAACAAGCCATTATCCGTGACATCTGTCAAAACAAGCCTGAATTTCAATCGTATAACTCAAATTGAAAAAGGTGTCAACTAAAGGAGATTGTTTGCCAATTAGTGAAGATTGTCAATCGCCTTTAAATTGAAATTAAATACATGTACATGCAAACTTGAAAACTCGTGTCTGGTCAGGAATAAACATAGGTGAGTGTTTGACATTATACGAACAAACAAGTAATTAAATATTTTCAGGTAAAATAGTCGAATTTAGTTGAATAATAGCTCAGATTTTGAGAGCGGTCGTTGTGTAGTAAAGTGTCAAATATAAAACAACAACAAAAATAAAATTATACACATGCATTATTATAATTATGTATTTGTTTTATTGTTTTAGCCGAATATACTTACATAATCTTTACATACATAATAAACGACGTTGGGGCATACTGTTGGGGCCTTACTTTACAGTCAATTCAATTCAATTTTTATAAAGGCATAAACATTTTACAATGTCCAGTATGGTATACATGTTTAAGAAACACACTTTACGTACATCAATGAATTAAAAACAAAAACGTTTTGCTCCTATACGAGTATACATTAAATTTTCTAAAATAAAAATCCAGATCTATATGAAATTGCAAAATTATCAGAAGTGTTAAAAAAAAGCAAGAAAAAGGTATATATCAGACTTTTTAAAAACATATTAAAGGATGTTTGATACCTTCCGTTGTGATGGTAAGGATTTGGGTTGTTTCGGGTATTTCAGGCCACTGGTTTTGGATATTTCAGGCCACTCAACTACCATTATCGTGTGTTTTTTTCATACATATTCTTCATACATTTCAGATAAACAAATCTGCCAGTTTAATTCAGGCTTTGACAGTGACATCATCTTTCAACTGTTTCGAGTTTTCTTTGTTTTCCACAGTTTTTAAATTGGTTTTTCGCGTCAAACGCAAACGTTTAGATCAGACTACACCAATTACCAACCAATCAGTGGGCAGGGAAAAAGTTGCAGGGTAAATTTGGAGCTATTACACAAAATCTCTTAATTTTGATTGGTTGACAAGGTAAACAAACCAACAAATCTTGCTAAAAAATTAAAATTCAACTTTTGAAGAGTACTAATAAAGATTAGATCTAAATCATACATTTGTGCCATGTATTAATAATTTGTTTCAAAATCAAAAAAAAAGAAAGTATATTTTACATTTTCCTCATGTTTCTGCATGCAAGTAGCTGGGTAGCACCATACGACACAAACAGCTTTTTCAAAACATACTCAATGTATCGTTTGTGTATGACTTTTTTTTGATAAAACTAAGATAGGTCTTTCAAAAAAAGTAAGCAAAAATAAAGTTTCTTATATTAGGGAACTCAGTACAGAGCTTAGAGCTATAATGTAAGTCTATGGAAAATGAATTGGTGTAGTATGACCTTTAGTTTGTTTAAAATATTGGCGCCATGTTTTTCGCACGCTGTGTGAAATGGACTCGTCCACGATGGTAAATAGACCAATCAGATGTAGGCAAAACAAGACTGGTTCACTGACACTTAGACAACTTGTTTATCTTTATAACGCGATAACGTTTTGTATAGAGAAAGCTGAGTCACATTACTATTCAAATATCAAACTATCATGCGCTTAAATTAGAACTTCATATAAATTAATTTGAGCAGGGTTTAATTGTCAGTTGAGATATCGATTAACTAGAGGACAGAAGTGATTTGACGACGTCTGCTTTTCCAGACAAACGGACTTATAGAAAAAAGAAACGTTTACATTTGAAAGAAGAAAACGATAAACTTGGATTTAGTTTATATTTATAATGAAAGATACACAAGGAAAGATGGAGAATACAGAGGATGTTTTTATTACGGACAATAATCATCACGTGACAGCAGCAGACGACAAGTACATGGATTCCATTGACTTGTCAAATGCCTGCAGACAATTCTACCAGTCGCGAAAAGAAGCTGCTGAGGTTGTGAAAGAACGGTTGGCCACATCCGGTCGCCAACGTTCGTCCAAGAAAAGTTCAATAGATGTCGCCATGGAGACTTTAAGAACTGAAATGGTACGTATTTCATTTAATTTTAAAAATGAAAACATATCTACGTCAATTATGTGTTTCTAAGTGTTCTAATGTGACATATTCTTACGTTTCTGTTTAAATTATAACAACTGTTGAAGAAGTTTAAAAACACAAAATGGATCTCTTTTACCGAAATTGTTTTTATGCATCAATCAGTATTTTTCATACATATATGTTGTTCTCATGAATAATTCCTAACTCTAAAAGATTGCTGGCATAACAGACCTAATAATAAGTCTGTGCTGGCATGAACCGTCTGCAGCTTCCTTAATTACAGAGTAAACTGATGATCACTGATGTAATTAAAACTTTTAGGATAGGCCAGAATCTTAGATGTTTATTCCTGAAGACGGGAAGTGGTATTTAATAAGAGGAAAGTACTTGCTTTATTGCATGTTTACCCAGATCTTGCCTCGTTTGCCAAGGTTATGGAGAATGTGGTTGTACTAAAATCTTGAACATCTGTCAGTTTTTGGCATTTGAATAATTGATGCAATACATATGTTAGACATTATATTTTTTTAAGTGTTCTACGTTTGTATCCACAAACACCTTGTCTATAATGTGTTTTATAATATGAATACACTTGTAAATATGTAAATACGAGCATTTAATTGTTTACTACTGTCTTAAAGTTTAACATCATTTAAATAAATAATGTGTTGACATAATGACTAGAAATGTTGTCCACTGGTCAGTCTCAGAGATAAAAGCACACACGGTATAATTATTAGCAAGTAGGATATATAGTTCTATAACTATTACAGAGAATCGTCCCCTGATCGTGTGTAAATTAATGATCTTTAATTTGTTTCTGTCAGGGAAGTCTAACCATACAATACCATGTCCCAATAATTGACTTCGCCTGTCAAATATGTCACCATTAACTTGACCAGAGGCGGTCAGTAAAAACTGCACTTGTAAACGTCAAGATCACTGCGGACAAGTAATTTAAAGTCTTGAATGCTGTAGAATTATCAGTAATTTGTATATTATCTTATCTCGTTATCTCTGAAACCCATTAAGAAATGAAAGAAATAATTACAACGCAATTATCAGATTTCAGTCTTCGATTATCACTATAGTCTCGCATATCCCCGTGGACTACGATATCTCCGTACCTCGACATAAGTAACGGATTATAGGTAATCTACCGTCTGTTCAAGTAGTAGTCAGATTATCAACCTCCCATGCGAGTTGTACTAGTAGCACGGACCGTTCATGCAAGCTTTTACTAGTAGCACGGACCTTCCATGCAAGTTTTACTATTAACACGGACCGTGCATGCAAGATTTACTAGTAGCACGGACCGTCCATGTACGTTTTACTAGTAGCACGGACCGTCCGTGCAAGTTGTACTAGTAGCACGGACCGTCTATGCACGTTTCATTAGTAGCACGGATTCTACAGTTTCTACTGTCCATACTTGATTTTCTACTGTCCATGCTAGGATTAAAACTGTTATTAAGAAAATCGAATTAAAAAAGTTTGATTGACTTTAAAATACGCTAGCCCAAATCGTTATATATTTCGCATAGGTGCGACAAACTATTTCATAACATTGGGCAATCTCGCATGTACGCGTCTTCTGGAAAAATTGTTACAAAGGTTATTGGTACTAACATATATAATTGTTGTATATACATTTCTAATGTTTTGAACAAAAAAGGATTTAGGTAAATAAGTCTTATTTGACACATCTCTGCACACAAAAGCCGACGATAATTACCCGCTGCGCTTAAGTACTCTGCCCAAATAAATATATAAATAGCTATGCGCTTTAAGCAACGTAATTGTATACTTTGTACAAATAATTTCTATCCAAAAAAAAGGCAAATCTTTTAACCACAAAACATGCACTGTTATCACTATTCTTCTCATGTGTTTCTCGCTTGTATTTGGGATAACTTTGGTCTCATTTCTACAAGCCGCAATGTTTATTTTACAAATTAAGACTTCTGAAAGAAAGTAAATAAAAAACTTCCCCAAACAACCGTAATGTTATTGCAAGCCGGTTTTAATCAATCGATGTAAACATTGAAATAAGAAAATAAAAAAATGTAAAATTCACGCCTAAAGCTTTAAAAAGCACAAGAGAACCTTCGTTCGTCTTTCGCTTTGTTTGCCCATGATAACTTGCTTTGTGTTATCTTACATCACAATGCTGGTGCGCATTTTCGGATATACGTCGGAACATCGGTTTGCTATGTCCTCTAAAATCATCACCAGCAACTGAATCATTATCGAATCATTATCGGCATTATCACCAGCTGGCATCAATAGTATTATAATCACCAGCAACCGCAAAACCATCTTCATTTTCTTCAACACCATGCTCTAGCATCATTATTATCATTTTTCTTTTTCAAAACAAAATTGAAAACGCATTTTTCTCATTGAATATTTTCGAATTAAAAGATAAGAATATTGATTTACTTTTATCTCTGGTCAGATAGGGACCACCTGACATCGGTATAGTAATATGATAAATATTGATATTCGAATTTCCGCCCTGGACCGATTGACATGACAAAAATAGAAAACACCTGCATGTTTTAATTGATAAGCAATGTAATACAATTATAGATCTATATATAGACCTAATCTAAAGTGCATACATATGTTGTTTTCTCCGTCACCCTGTGCCCAGTAAAAACACAATGACTCAGCTATGGAGGGAACATTAAACATTGTACTGTATGTTTGTTCTTTTTAGAAAGGTAAACATGGCAAAGTTGGAGTGCAAGGATCAAAGACAAATAGAGTATTTGCAAACCACTTGAGATTGGCTTAGTAACCGAGGTTTTAGTTCTGTCAGTTGTCCGTTACAAGACCGATCAGGGAACGAATCTAGGACTTTAACCCAATTATAAAACAAAAACGTGCAAATGAAAACGAAAACTGTAACTTACATAGATAAATACATTCGCTCTAATAAGATTATAACGAATTGCGAAATTGTGGTTTCTGGAAAACACATTTTGGAGCTGGTCGCCCATTGTACAGTATACAATAAACATATATTGTTACGAATACTCGCGAAACCACAACCAGAACATGAAACAAAACTCTTAATACAAGTTATGTAACAATATTATCAGATACAAACAATGTCGTAATGACTCCCGACCAACTGATGATTGCACACACAAAACATTCAAAAGGAATTGCTAAATATGTTTAAAGACAAGGGGCGTAAATTTAATTAGAGTTATCTTCGACTATAATCATGGAGACTGGAACTAAGTACAGAACTGATATAGGACTGTTTTATTTTATTTATCCTTACTCTCGATAACAACTTCATTGTAAAACTTTTTTTATTCAGACACAATGTCGGAGCCTTAATTAAATTGTCATTAAAGAGCCAAAAGGTACGATAGCTGTAGTGCAAACACTACATACTCAAGCCGGCATGAAGCATGACAGTAGAATTAGCAGCTCTGAACACATGCTGATTCAACAGAAGAAACAAATAAGAGAAGATTAAGATCTGTGTTAGTTCGTGCGCTCTGAATTAAATTATGCTGCAAGTTCTGCATGTTCGTGAAATGAAACAGTTTAAAACAAAATTGCAAATAAATGTGTAAATAAACGCAGTTGAACAGGTCCATGGCAAGGTTGAACAGGTCCATGGCAAGGTTTTAAAGATAGTTGAAAATGTTACTTCAAACTTGTTCAATACTGTACTTCAGTGAGATTATGTTAGTATAAGGTCATCTTTATTATTATATTGCAGCATGAATATGTAGGTTATCAGTTAAATATTTAGCTAATAATGGAGAGTAACCTCGTGGTGTGTTTGTTTTTGATAAATACGTCACTCTTTCGATCTATTTGATTAATCTTCAGGTTAGATACATAGTCATTTCATAACGTATATTCTCAATACTGAATAATTTAACGGGTCAATGTGTTAACTGTTATGAACATTATTAGTTATAATATAAATATATCGCCGAATTGTTCTGGTATGATGTCAATATAAGTTAAGAAATTGACGGTGGCAAGCGTATACGACGGCAGATGTCCGAGACAATCTACTCGCATACATATGGGGAAACGTTAATTTTGTTTAAATAATTTAGTTCCACTGGGAGCTCAACTTGTAAGTGAGAAAGTGTCGATTCTTACGGATGACGTGGGTATACAGTACTGCATGGTTCTAGCCAGGAATAAGTGGGTAGTCTGCCTCCATCACAAAAAATCGACCGCTATTTATAGCCTAAAATGTGCTGGTAAATTACGTTAAACACCAAACAAACAAATCAATGCAGTCAGAATGTTAAACTGACGGTACAAGGCAAACGACATTCAGTACAAGTCGCTGCCCTTTTATATTCTGTATATATCTCATACACGATTCTTTCACCAATCGAATATATGGTATCTTGTGGACGAATAGTCCCCTGATCTCATCCATGTACTAGCTTTACTTTTGCTTAGACTGTTTGGAGGTTTTCAAGTACTGCTGGCTAAAGTATTGCTTAATAGGAGAAAAACACAAGCTATCGATGATAAAATAACACTGATTTCTTTCCGTGTACATGCATTGGAATGCGTGGTTTTATTTTCGATTAAATTAAATAGATCTACTTCCAGAAGTAGATTTGCAAAATCACTTTATTACACTATTAAAAATCAGTTACCGTGACATTAAAATGTGCAATTTCATCAAATCACTTTACGGCAGTTCGTAAAATCCCTTTACGGCAGTCATTTGTGGGTTTGCAGTCTAATCAAGGTGTGACGGGATCGATAACAAAAAGCTGCTTACCTATTCAAGAATGCGAAGTTTAATTTCGTGGGTTTAAATTAAGTATGCAAGGAATGTGTGAGTCAAGTGATGTCCCGTCTTAAGACGGATTTATACACCTTAAGTGTGGGATCAATACCATAACTTGTCTGGAGGGTCGTAACATTACGTTTTAAAAACCAAACTTTGAAATCATTAGCATTGTTTTAGTGACAAATAAATGAAATATTTGACCACAGAATGCTAAGGATGTTTTAAATTGATTAGAATTGATTTATTACATGCTATACGAGTAGGTGCAGTAAGTCGTGAAGTTAAACTTTACTGCGTTGAACATAAAATACACATTTTAAAAAAGAAGACAAATAAACGTAATTTACTAAAACTAAAACAAAAAGATGGGATCTTGTTACATACAGACTGATATACATCTGGGAACGCAATGGTTAGGTGACCCGTCTACGATATTTTGCCGCAGGGTGGGGAAATGCCAGTACAGTAGCACACGTCCAAGCGTTTAGCTAGCCAATGTGACATAGCTGAACATGAAGTGGTTTGATCTAATTTGACCTGTCGTGTATAAGTAAATAATATCACCTGCCACCATGCATACTATTGTAATATACCGCGATACAGTCAGCAGTAATATACACCGATACACTCACCAGTAATATACCGCGATATAATGATTAAGTAATATAAAGCGATACAGTCACCAGTAATATACCGCGATACTGTCAGCAGTGCATGCATTGATCAGTGTTAAACGGAAACACAAATGCATGTTCAGACATAATATCCTTTTTTAAGTTTGATGAACAAGGAACATGGCACGTACATCACAATAATCTCAGAATTAAACTGCGCAATATTTTAACATGTTCATGTGTAAGGTTTATCAGGGGATGGCCTCGAACTCCATAGACATATGGCGAGGCCTACACATTTATCTTCACAATACTAGCACAATAAACAACCAACATTAATGATAAATGATATATTAATACACGAGACCACTGCAAATCTGGTTTTGGCTTATGTTTTTCATCTCCATACATTCTCTAATATCACGGAAATGGATAACACTTACTGCTTAATACACATCCCGCACGTGTCGGTGCTTATACATTGAAGTGGAAACTTCCTTCTCTTATAAACATTTACGATTATTTATTTTACTATAAAATGATTATGACAGGTAGATTCCCACTAGTAATGCTCTCAGAAGTTTTAGCACCTACTTCCGCTATAAGTCTGGGTCAAAAAGGTCAAACGTTTTACTCCAGACGCTTTAAACATTTCCTTTGCCGTCTGGTAGTCTGATGGTCTTAATACTATGTCGTAACATTGCAGTTCTTATGTCGTAACATAAAAGTATTTCATCTTAATTAGTACGATATCAATATTCCAATTCCTACTACTATGATATAATTATTAATAACGGGACGAGGCTACTATTTTAAATATAATAATTAATATTGAGTTGCGCAATATAGATTTATTCCTAAATTCATTTTTGATACCGTACATAATCAGTTTGGTCAGTGTATTCACTGATTTACTGGCTATTAAAATGCCAAGCATAAGCGGATCCAGGAGTTTTAGACGACGGTCGTAGGGGTCCTATGAACATATCCATTCTGTGTAGGGCACGAACTGGAGTTTGTAGCATTTGCCGACTTATTTACATATCCATTCTCCTATTCTTTCCTGATATGAACATTTGACATTAAAGGTCTTGGAGCTAGTCTAAATGAATGGCTTCACATGATCGTAGACACACCCAAACAACGGATTGCACAGGCAGGCTTTACTTTCCAGACTGGAGTAAACTAGTATTCAGTTTTAATTGTATCCCAGTAGATATTCAACACGAACGTGCGAATTCAGACCTTATTCTTCAATGTATGGAATTATTGATGGATGAAATACCAACCCTCCAGTAAAACAAACTTTGCACTAACAGACGACAAAGTAAATTCAGAAACCCGATTTTCCCACCAATTTAATTAAATTAAATATATCAGTGTCGCACTATTCGTCCTACACCACCGTTCGGATAACATACCACTTTACATTTACAATGGAACTGTTGACTGTTTTCAATTCAACGTGCATCACACATGCATGCCATGTTTAAAGTGTTAATAGCAATACATCTGTTTGATCTTTTGAATTTATTCCAAATTGTAAATATCAAAATACTCGTTGTTTAATGTCCCCTACTTTTTGTTTGGCATTTTACATTTAAAAATTAAATTGCTGATAATCATCATAACTGAATACCTCTTAATGATAAACTGGTTCTCAAACATTATTTCAAGCTCATGCTAGCATATTTTCTCAAAATATGAAGATCAGATAACCGGTGATGAATATAGTAATGAATTTTAATTGAAACAGTTTAGGGTTATATTTAGAAAAGAAGAGAGGAATTTTGGAATTTGAAACTTGCTACATACAAAGGATGTACCACACTTTACCTGTAAACTAGTGTCAAATATCTTTCATACACTGATATTTAGTTTCTGAAAAAGTACGGATGTCAAAAACTTACTTTGAACTTTCGTATTTTGATTGAAAAGGGACTTTTATAAAAAAGAAAACAAGTGTTAATCTTTGTAAATGATGTTGCAAATAAGTGATTTTCTACCACTGATTATACCCTATTTATCAAAACACATATATTAAAGTAGAATTTGATACCTAATATTCATAAATACTTATTATAATTGTGTTTCTTTTGTTGTTGCCCTCTGCTTCGATACCTTTAAATTTATGTTTTTGCTGTAGCTCATGGATCTTATGGCCAATAGGAATTATTGGAATACAAAAATCACTGAAATGACGCAGTAGTATTGCGAACATGTTGATGTTTTAAGCAAATGGTTACAATAACAAAGATGTCGTGTGTTGATGCAAATTAGCCAGAAGCAGCAATTTATAAAGTGATATACTTTTCTACTTTCAGGCGGGACTGATGGACCAGGATTTGTCACTGATGAAACAATTACTCACCCTAAACGAAGCCATTGAAGATTTGAAATGGCAGAAACAATACTACCATAGCCGCGACTCCATGCCGACCAGTGTGTGTGACTTGAGTGATTCTGATGGGTCGGTTTCGGAGACGGACATGTTCGGATCTGAAAACGAGGTTTCACAGAAATACCCGACTCCTTCATCTTTGTCGCTTCATTCACGACTAGATGAAACAGACGTATCTAACGCATGTGTTGAATTTTCAAGGACCTCAAAACTTTCTAGAAATCAGATTGTGAACAACCATTCCAAGACGACCACATTACCAGCAGACTTTGACTTCTTTTTGGCGGGAAATTCAAACATTTGTCACGAGGAACAAAATTCCTTTGACTCGGGAATTCACGAACCAGTTTTAAGAAAGGAAATAACAGTCTAAATGCGAAACTTTAGACACACGACGAAATTGTTAATAATTTTAACATTTTATTTATGTCTAAGTCAACACTGAAATCCAGTCAACGTCTGCAATTTTTTATTTATTTTTTTCCTGTTGTTTTTATTAGTTTATAGAGTTAGTTGCGTCTAGATTGTAAATGTGTATATTTATGTACATATGTGTGTATACTTATGTACATATATGTGTATACTTATGTACATATGTGTGTATACTTATGTACATATGTGTGTATACTTATGTACATATGTGTGTATACTTATGTACATATGTGTGTATATTTATGTACATATGTGTGTATATTTATGTACATATGTGTGTATACGTATGTACATATGTGTGTATACTTATGTACATATGTGGCATTTAGTTTTGTGTAATGTTAGGCTAATTCTTAAAACGAACGACAACGCACTTTTTAAAGTACAAAGTGCGTGATCTGCATGTCTTCAACATGTTTCGACTGAACACACATTCTGTGTTCTTAAACCTAAATGTTCTGTGTTCCTGTTCTACCTAGTTAGTGCCTAGCTAGATAGTGTCTAGCATAGATGCCGCAAAAACTATCAAGACATTCCGTATCATTATTTGATATGTGGAAAACTGAAACTGTTTATATGTAAACGTCGGCGATTATATTTTCATTTTTATTTCGGGAAAAATAATCGACGTGCTAAAATCTGCTGGAGTATATCACTTAAATAACATATAAACAATAAACAGTTTCAGAAGGTTAAACGTAAGGTTCTAAAATGTAAAGTTCTATAAAGATACTGCCGTAATATGGCTAAAAATGACAGTCCAAGATATTATTAACGTCACGTGACAATCGCCCTCTTAGGTGATCTATTCTGACGATACATTTTTGGAAATGTTGTTTTTTGCATAATTGGCACAAATCGTAAATACGGGATGAATATTATTATAATATTGAAATTTGTAACCACAGTGTGTGATAGCTTGTTTAATCGACTTCAGATTTCAATGTTACTGTATTCAGCCCGATCTTTATGAAACTTTACATAGTTCTAATGCTACTAATGTTTAGGGCGTACAACATGTACCCTTGACAGACAACAAATACCCAGCAGTCACTGTTGTGTTCCAACAAGGGAACACGACGTGTTCTAGCAAGGGAACACATTCAGAGATGGTCTTACACGAGGGTTCGGTTTTTTTTGAAAACAAAATTAAAACGAATTCGAATGTAAGATTTATCAAATGTGTTTCGAGTTATTTACTCAATGAAGGAGTAACTTAATAGAGATAAATGCAATGGGGTCCTCGTATAAATATAAGACGAAGACGAATGCAAGTTGTCTTTTTTCATCAGACATCATTTATGTTTGAGTAACTCAATAAGTAATTAGATATAAATGCATTCGGGTACCTCGTATATTATCGTTGAACATTGCATGATCGTATAGATATGGTAACATCTAAACGACTAAAAACGTTTAAACGTCATTAAGCGACGTTATCTCATAAAATAATGTACATTTATATAAAAATAAATGTTCAAAAACAACTTATGTGAGCTATATGTATAAGTTAAGGCTTACGTGCACGTCGCCACCTTGCATTATGTCGTTGATTCAAGCTTTGTCTGCAACAACACAAGGTGGTGAAGATACATTCCGATCTGTGTACGAGTTATTAGCGAAACTGTATGACAGCAACTTTCTCACATACCTTTCGTGCTTTGACAATGTTGAAGAAACTCAGTGTATGTATTGCATGGTATAAAAACAACTAAACAAAACACCGAAATTCAGTATAATATACTGGTCATATACAAGTAAAACATTGGCTCTTTTATCATCAAGTTTTCATGCATATATCATCCTGAAGTTTTTTTTGTAAGATAACAATTCGTACAAACAAATGACTAAAATGGAAATCGTGTTTAGTTTATTTTCGAAACATTTCTTGTGTTTTTTTTAACTCAAGGTGTTTCACAAGTGTTTTGGCAAACGATTTTAAATGATTCATTTATCCAGCCACATTTTTTTTTCTCTCTTTGGCTTTGGTTTTCCTTCTTTTTTTAAATTGAAATTTAAAAAAAATACATTGCGTAATCATTTTTCATTAAATCCTAACATGTTAAATGCAAGAACGATTGTTTGCAATGTATAGTGTACAGTCTAACCAACTGTTATGCATAAATGACCATATGGATATTGTACATGGTAAATGTTATATTTTTAAAGAACATTTCAACTTGATTTAATACCACATGTCAAGGGTAACATCTTTTTTAATAGACTTAAGTTTTTCTGCATTGGAAGAAAACTTTTGGAAAGTAAAGACAATCATTTTGCATTTAATCGTGACCACCACACAGCACACGGCAAACACTTTTTAGACTTAATGGGAAGGTATTTCGTCCTTCTAATACGAACTTTCGTCCATTAAAGGGACACACGGCAATCTTGAAATATTTATCAAGGACTGAAATTAACGTCTCAATTTATTTACCCAGCATCATTTTGACTTTAACCTGTTTGCATATAATACAATACAATTTTGAGTTTTCATTTTTTCGTCTTATTCTACCATAGGTTTAAATATATTATTGATGCAATATAATCAACAGTTAATAATATGCAGAAACAAATTGATTTGTACCATTCTTTTAATTAATATTAATGATTGATAACTAACTAACCATTTAGTGAGTTTTTAAAAAATCAAGATTGCCGTGTGTCCCTTTCAGTTTAAAATACAAAAGATACTAAAGTATGCTTTTCGAAGAAAAATAATAATAAATGGTGAACACTGCATGGTGGAATTATTTTTACATCGTGCATGGTGGATTTGTCTTTATATATAAGATCAAATAGTAATCAGTGATCTATCAGCATATTTTGATTGGTGTTAATTTATTCTTAAATAAGAAAAAAAATATTAATAAGATCCTGTAATTTTCCATTCATGTTTACATACTTATAAAGATTGTAAATTTGATATGTTCTCAAATTTCTTCTATCAATATCTGTGATCTCATTAAAGTCATTTATAAAACAATATATTTTAGTTGTCATTTATCAATAAATCCATTTATAATGGAAATAGGGTTGGATATTATTAAATATACCGATATCACCTCGTGCATCTGTGATATGAACGTTGGGTTTGGTATGGCAATGACTTGACAATTGAAACACATTGTCATCCTGTAGTTGATATCAGCACTGCCAGATTCACCTCTTGATATACGTGAACTGTAAAATGGCCCAAGCTTTTTGTTAGGACGCCCAAGCTTTTTGTTTGGACTAAATGCAAATTCCGATAAAGTTTTATTCGATATCTGATGTAAGACACGTGAGCCTCCATATATGTCTTACATATCCCACACTTGGTAACGTGGAAAATTGAATGTTGTTTAACGGTTCATAAACACATTATTGGTTAATTCCAGCCGCACCAGAGGGAGGGGACAGCCATAAAGGTATATAAAACCAGGAACCAGGCCTTCTTTATTTACCGATATTACACTCCGATACATGGAACCACCCGTGAATCCAGGAACCAGGCCTTCTTTATTTACTGATATTGCACTTCGATACACAGAACCACCCGGTTCACGTTCTAATTGGCAAATCAAAATGTTCTCGTTAAATAACATCTTTTTTTTATTACAGAAGGTCGCAATCGTTTCAGGTTGGCCGTTTTTGTAAATCTACAAAATGGCGTACAGTCGTGCAAGCGCAAATTTGGATAGACATGGAGGCTCACGTGCGAATAACACATACACAAACAATGACACCATGTTTCTTAAATCACCCTGTTAAAAAATAAATTCACTTAGAAGTGAATAAACTTGATGCATCATTAAAAACAGATTTTGTTTACGACGGTTTTAAGAATTTTGTTTACAGAATACGTTTTATGAACCATATTATATACTTTGATACGAATATAATGTAATCACGAGTGCACTTGCCGACATTGAGTTTGTATTAGAAATGTGCAGCTCTTGAAAGTTCGCCAGCCAAGGTCTGCTTTTAATTGTTTCTGGGTAACTTTTAAATAAATCAACAGTTCACAGATACACGAAATTAGCGGCATACGAGTCTAATTAAACATAATCTGGTAAATTAACGAACTGCAATATCAGGCGAATTTATTTTCTGTAATCATTCAATTTGCACGTGGCTGCCTTATGCCAATTCATTACAGACCATTATGTATATACTGTAAACGAACGACAACACGATGATTTATTTAATTTTGGAATATATACTGTAATATATGTTTAACTAATTTTCTCTGAACTCCCAGAAATGTTTGTTTGTTTGAATGGTGTTTTACGTCCGTTTTCGCACATGTTATGCTATATACGACGGTCGATTTTTGTTGTGGTAGAGACCGACCTAGGTAGAACCAGTACATGACCGTAAGTTAGTTCCTGGTTCCCGGTTCCCGGTTGTCAGTTCCTGGTTCCCGATTCAATTTAAATAAGGAACCGGGAACCAGGAACTAACTTTACGGTCACCTTACGCCATCCGTAAGACTTGTTAAGCTCACTTAACAAGTCAAGCTTCCAGTTGGATATGAAACCGTATGGGTGTTTTCTTGAGCAAAACACTTTCCTAAGCCTCGTCCAATGAATGGTCCGACGGCTAGGGACGTAAAACGGCCCTGAAGCCCAGGACAGGTTCCCGGATTCCTATGTAACTTTTTTTCACAGGGGTGCCTCTAACTACAATGATTTTGTTGATGAGACGTAAAACAGCATTCAGTCAATGGTTATGTTTGGAACACAGTTACAGTGTTTATTTACAATTCAAGAAACCAAACTCTTTAATTACTATGCCACCGCCCATAAAAACAATTTAAACAAGTAAATCGGTTATGTTGTTTTGACAAATAGAAACGAAGCTACCATTGTGCATATATGTATATATAGATCTGTTTTTGTACAATTTCGCCGCGTCATTTTCGACTACATCAATAGGATGACACACACATTTCTTTGTATCAATACTACTACAGATGTACACAGTATTTCCATTAAACGTACCTTAATGTTCTTTTTCTATTTCTATATATCTCTTATAACTTTCTCATTTCATTCCATAAACGTCAAGTTATAGATTTTCATAAATATATGGGTGTCGAATAGGTCCCACCCTTTAAGATAAACAAACACATAACTTTGTGGTTACCTTTAGTCAAGTTTTGAATAAGACGTTTTGAATAAGTCTTTAACAATTTATGAATGTTCTTCTTTTCTTTTCTTTTTTATCAATTATAGATAACGAGAACTTATGCACTGCATTTATGCTTAAATAAAAGGCGTAAATTATAGGGTTAAGTTGAAAATCAATTACAGGTGATCGGTATAAGAAAGAAATATGATAGTTCACCCCGTTACATGTCATCATTCGTACGAGACAAACTGGACCGACATATCGAATAAACCTTTGATAAACGTTTATGAGTGATGTGCCCCGATAATATTTGCGCTTTCAAGTTCACGCACCTTAGATACAAAAAACAAACACACGGAAGTTATGAAGAACGTCAGCTGTATATCTGGAACTGTTGCATTGAGACCTTCTGCAGTTATTCCCCTTATTGAAATTCGTCCGAGTCGCAGTATCCCTACAATTTAACGTACTTTTAGTAGACCAAATGTTTAATGATACTATATGTAGACCAAATTGATAAAAATGAAAACGTGCATATATTACACGTTATTTACACGTTGAATAAACGTTGATAGATAACACCAGGGTAATGAACACGTAGTCGTTTTCATTATAATATTTTTAGGTTTTTAATTCTGAAACATGTCCGTTTCATTATCGCTTCTTCATTATCGCTTCTTCATTATCGCTTCTTCAGTATCGCTTCTTCATTATCCGCTTCTTCATTATCGTTTCGAAGAAGTGGTGGCTGGAAGAAGTGGGGGCTCGGAGAAGTGGTGGCTATATAGGAATCAGATTGTCCGTACGTCCGCACACGTGTACGTATGTCCGTCCCGCACATCTTGTGTGTACAGTTCCAGTTTCAGTCCGATTGACATGAGGTGAAATTGTCGGGGGTTTTCTGACCGATTATTTTCTATTGTCATGCCCCTTTTTCTACTTAGTTTATTTCTTAACTGTTTATAGTGAACGCATTGTTGAGTGCGCAACCCCTCTTATATACTGTACATAGTAAATTAAATTGTGTGTAGATAACTCATGCTATACGTTACATTGGAAGTCAATAACACTTCCTATACAGCACTGACGTGAGGTGGACATCTGCATATGGTATAGGTTTCTCTGTCTGATGATTTTTCGTTGAATTATGTCCCTTTTTAGGTCTTGTTTATTGTTTTATTTATTTTATAGTCTATGTAGTTAATGCAATATTGTAAATATTGTACATTGTGGTGAGATGTAAATAAATATAAAACAAAAAACTACAAAGTTGTGTCCAGGATCCCAATGTGCACATGACCTTGACCTTTTGACCTATTTTCTAATGTTTAATGAGTTTTGATCAAGGCTAAGTTTTTGCGTTTATCTCATTTTCACACATACTACACAACTTATGATGGGTCCAGCATCTGAAGACACCTACTGTCTCGACCTTATGACCTATTTTACATGGTTTAGTGACCTATTACCTTTATGGTTCAGCCTCTCAAGACACGTATGATCTCGACGTTATGAGCTATTGTTCATGGTTCAGTGACCTTTTATTTAGGTTACGCATTTTTGCGTTTAGCTGATTGCTCAGGTTAAACATGATCATTATGCCCCCATCACACGAAACGCCGTGTCTGTCCATGCATGGTTCTGCAGGGCAAGGTTCTGCGTTTATCTCATGCAGACTCATGGGTCCAGACTAGACTCCCAACTTATCACCTTTAGTGATAGTTTTATAAAAGTTTTATCATGGGTTTTAATAAGGATTCGTTTTAGTGATGGAGTAGAGTCATTAAAACCAATGATCTTAGAATACGACTATTAAAGATTCGTGTTATTAATACCAACCATGGCTGTAATTACGCTAGTCGAACTGGTCAAATGTAAATATGACCGAGTGTGGTTATTGTAGGTCATTGAATGTTATCGGTCACTATCTCTGGAATTTTGTTTGTTTCGTCCATGTAAACATACTGGTCAGTTTGGCCAGTTTATGTCACCGTGACGTATACAGGTTACATTTTAGTAGATCCTAATTTAAATTCTTATGATGTGTTCGTCTAATCCGTGTACTTTATGCATGTATTTAGATATCATACTTATCTATTGGCGGTACTGATTGTATGGTGATTCCCCTGTTTGCCGGTGGTCGCTTATTACCGGGGTAGTTTGTAAAAATCCCATTCCCATCATGCAAATTCCCATCATGCAATGTCTGTTCATAAGGTCATTTGTATGCAAATGTATTGACCTAGATTGCCGCTATGTGTCAACACAGGAAAAAATCAAAATTATTAAATATTTTTCAATTTAAAAGGAAAAAAACAAATGCCTCCTGTTTTTTTCTATTTTTTCCCTCTTTTTCAGAAAAAAATAGCATGCCTGTCTCAAAATTGATCAAATTTGCTTTTTTGGTGTCGTCTGCTAGTTTTAAGCTTGACCATCTTGCTTCATAATAAATCAGGTCACATGTTCCCAATTATGACCAACATCCGGTGCTAACATAAAAACATATTAGATGATTTATACCTATACACCGGTATACCACCATCTTTTTTTTCTTCACCAGACTTGATGTGACCTATTTGCGGTGATAATTGTACAAAGAAAACACTTTACAATTGGAAATTTGTTGATGGATATTGAAAGATAATAGATTATTTTATCATCCTATCACACATAGTTTTAAAATGTTATATTTTTGCTTTCAACTGGATGCATTTTATGACAAGTACACCGGTATATAGATGAGCGAGCATATATATATAATGGAATATTTCAAAGTTTCTAAATACCTAAATATTGTCATCAACTACATGTTGTATAATTCGCATATACTTATGTAACTGATTAATAATAATAATAATAATAATAATAATAAAGACTTTAGTTAACGAGAGAACTCATTTGAAACTAGTTTATACAATATTTACAATATTTACAAAGATATATGATATACATTTAAAATGAATTGTAGTATATTAATGCATACAGTAACGGAAATATTTCCAAACTGAATTGCAAGACGTAGTCATTATTATATGGTTTGGTTAATCCAGTGTAAATACAATGTTTTGAAATTATTAACAGATTAGGCATTTTTTATATGTTGAGGAATTGAATTCCAGACTTTAGAGCCTGAATAGGCAAACGATATTCTGAAAAACTCACTATTCGGTCTGAGGGAATATATAGTTGTAGATTTGAGGGTGATCTTAAATTTCGCATATGTACATATGAAGTAAGAGTAAACGTATTTTTAAGATAATATGGCCATGGTAACTTACTACTAATTGATGTAAACGGTGTCCGCATATTTCGTAAATGTACATTTATTATTTGCTCTCACTTATTTCAAAACCTAGTGGGAAAAATGGTTTGCCGGACTCTAAATATCATAAGCCAGTCAAATACTGTATTTAATAGTATAAAATCATCGGTAAAATCACACATGCCAAGCGAAATTGATGGCAATTTGTGTACGGACAAAGTGGTCATTTCAGAAAATAGGTATACATTATGGATACTTATGACATAGACGGGGTGGTTGATATTTTATATCTTGAACTTGTAAATAAGCTTTGCCCTTTTCTCAAGGTTTTGTGAATGTCGTTAAACGTCTCCAGCCTCAATTTCGTCATTTACAAGCCGCTACCTCAGTCCTTCAATAGCTTTCTCCAAGTATATGCGGGGTGTTTCCGTGAATTACAACCCCTGTTACACACTATGACTATAATTCAGAGCGTTTGTAGTGATACTATGATAATTGCTTTTCTTGCCATGTCCAGGGTTTCTTCTGTATATCCATGTGCAAGACACTTTAATCCTTAGCCTCGTCCGTCGGATGAAAACGTAAACCAGACAGTTCCGTGTATCGGAGTCTACACTCCGAGCAGTCTACACTCCAAGCACGTTAGATAACTAGGAATCCATTCCATATCAAGAGCAGGACATCAATTTCTCTCTCTCTCGTTGGGTGCGGCCCTAAACAACCTATGCATGTTGATGGGCCGTTAAATAATTTATTCATTCATTCTTGCAACTTTGTCGTAGGCTCGACAAAGGTTGATTTATGTTAAATAGAAGTGTACATTTGTTTATGAAATGTCACATTATATGTGCAACTTAACATAATCATTAAGCATTATTTGAATTGAGTTTTACGGCGCACCAACACATGAACGGTTATATGGCGCATAACAGGAATGAACATGCCAGGGTCATCCTCCAATTACATCAAGATAAAACATATGGAGAATGGACCTAGAACCTTCTAACCTGCAGAACTGCAGAGTTACTGCTAATTCTATAGTAGACACTCCATTTATGATGGAGCCACGTTTCCACGTTTGCATACGCGGTGTCATGATGAAGACCTTGAATGAGCATGATAAAAAATGACAAAATGAACATGAAGTGGGGGATCCTACCCCTCTGCCTCTAGTTGGATTTGCAGTGGTTGTATTCTACCCCGGCAACCACACGGGGGCTAAGCATTGTTTGATACCAGAGTAGGCCTCTATTAATTTTCTGTAAAGGTCCATGACATAATGGATATCTATGATCATAGCAAGCTACTTTTACTGGCTTCTGTTTTCCTTATGGCAGCAATCAATTTCTTTTTCAAATATACGCACAAATAAGTTTCCATGTTGACGATTTTTCCCGGAAACATTTTTAAGATAACGAAATACAAACAAAAATAATTTCAATAATAAAACAATCTTTTATATTTACGAAATGAATGATGAATACATGTCGCGATACTATGTCAAAAGAGCATAACCAAACAACTCGAAAAAAAACTATGAATCGTCATACCAACTATATATAGTATTTCCATATCAAACTGAATCGCATCGACATATCATTCTATGAATAACATCGATATACCGACTATGAATCGCATCGACATCTCGCCATATCAACTATGAATATCGTCTTCGTACCAAACTATAAAAAGCATCGTTTTACCAAACTACGAATCGCCATACACATTTATGAATTGTATCGATAGATCACCAAACTATGAACCGCTCGACATGTCAAACTATGAAGCGCTCGACATGTCAAACTATGAAGCGCTCGACATGCCAAACTAGGAAACAATATACTTAAAGGTCTCCGGCCATGTTTTGTTTCATGAATATGTTTATGTTTATTTAAATCGAAATCAATACACAACCGTATATATTTACAACTCACACATTGCAATATCTGTCAAAAGCGAGAATACGATTTTATTTGATGACGTAGAAAACTTTTAACAGGTAAATTAATCCACAGGTAAATGTATTTATCAATAGTTGCGCAGCTATACAATCCAAATTTACCTCATGTTCCCGTGCAGTCACGCAGTGGTAAAAGTAGTATCTACGTCATGCAAATAATACTTATTTTTACATACAACTTAGTAGCGGTTTTAAATATATGTTTCTCTCCGGGAATATCAAGAAATGTTCATATGGTGTTTAAGAGTTAAATTTGTTAATTGATATTACTACAAAAAGGGTGGTCATTCATCTTTAACTTTGAATCGCATCGCCATACGACATACCAAAGCGTAACAATGTGGCATCATGCCGTGACAACTAATAGTAAGTTTTGTTGCAGTAATTCACTTGCTGTAATAGTAGGCTCATCAGAAGTCAAAGGTCACTGTTGATAAATGAAATCGATCACAAAAAATAATTAAGTTTAAGGACTGAATAGCATACATTTAAAATACGCGACATACCAAATTTAATTAACATACCGTATCCAGTATACATTACTTGCCGTATTTCCTGACATATAAACCACGTTTTTATACTAAAAATTAATCATTTTTTCTGGTCAAATTGACGGATACATATAGAACGTTTGCTAATAAAATATTCAAAAATGCTAAAAATGCGTCCATATTTACATATTGTGTTTTATTTTGATGGATATTCGAGCTAAATAAAACATGTAATTGATACGGAAATCTTTTTCGAGGCTAGAGCACACCTGCAGCCTGGTCGTCGATTCTTTTCCGTGGAATGATGAATTTGAAAATGATTTTTAATAGACATTAAAAGTATGTTTTACTTCTCAAATATGCATGTAGTATATACCTATAGAGGATGTTGCATGAGTGATTGTTTTAAACGAGTTAATACACATATGATATGATGCGATGGGTTGCCGAAAAGGCTACCCTTTCTCCAAAAGGGTAACCAAAACAAGTAGTTCGTCTGGCTTCGTGCAGATGTCTATCTATCTATATATACTGCAACACCTTCTTTCGAAGATTATGTGCAGGTGCATGTCTGTGCAGTGTGAGTAAGATAAAAAGAGTAAAAGATATCTTAAAAACAAGTGAAGGTGAAATAAAGATGATAGGGTTAAAATGTAAAAAGTCTGATCAAGACAAAGTGATTTGTAAAAAGATAAAAACAGCGTTTCGTATTTAATGCATGGAGTGGGAGACTGTGCAAACTGCCAATTTGAATGAATCCAGATTTGGCAGCATTGCTATGTCTACTGGCAGTCTGTTCCACTGTACACTAGCGAGCGGGAAAAGAAATACTTATAGTAGTCAGCAGAAGTGTGAATCTGTCTATAAACCAGGCGATGGGACTGTCGTGATATTCTCGTGGGTTGCGTGACATATGGTGGCATTTCTATGGCAACAAGTCCATAAATAATTTTGCAAAACAAACACAATCGGGAGTCAGTACGTCTGTTTTCTAACGACCTCCAACCTAAGTCATTGAGCATGTTTGTAACACTGGTATAGTAAGAGTAGTTGTTTAGCGTCCAACGAGCTGCTCTGCGATGTACCATCTCTAACTTGTTTATATTTGTCTTGGTATGTGGACTCCATACAGCGGAGGAATATTCACTTCCCGTATACCTGTGTTTTGCGATTTTATGTTTCGCTTTACAAAACCTAAAGTCCTATTTGCAGTGGATGTAGTTCTATGGATATGATCATTCCAGGTGAGGTTGCTGCAGAAGTCAAATCCGAGGTATCAGGAACTACTTACCGTTTCCAGGATCTGGCCGTGGAGGGTATACTGATCTGGTATTGGTGTTCTTGCGCGTGTTATATGTATAGTTGTACACTTACCTGGATTAAACTCCATGTCCCAATCAGTTTCCAACTGTTCCATACGGTTAAGGTCGTTCTGTAGGGTTTCAGCATCTTGGAGGGTTGTCTGCTAATAGAGTGCTGTATCATCAGCAAAGAGCCTCACCCTGGATTTGATATTCTCTGGCAGGTCATTGATGTATGCAAGGAATAATATGGGCCCTAGTACTGATCATCCTTGTGGTACTCAAGAAGTGACGGGAACTTCTGCGGACTTGTCGTTTTGTAGAACAACTGTTTGTGTCCTGTTTGACAAGAATGCCTTAATCCACTGGAGAATATGGCCTCAGATGCCGTAACGGTGGAGCTTAAATAAAAGCTTTTCATGACTAACCTTGTCAAATGCTTTACTAAAGTACAGTAAGACAAGATCTGTCTGTTGACCATTTATGGTATTTCTTGAAAGTTGCTAAACATTACCAATTGTGTTTCACATGACCGCTTAGAGCGGAATCCATGCTGCACATCATAGAGAATGTTGTTCTGGTCTAGATGTGAAACAAGGTTTGTAGTGATAATATGCTCTTATACCTTACATAGGATACATGACAAGGAAACTGGCCTGTAGTTAGATGCTAGACCTTTATCGCCTTTTTTTAATATAGGACACACATTTGCATTTATCCAGTCCTTGGGCACTCTGCCTGTGTCAAGAGAACGCTGAAAGATCACCTTTATGATGGGGGCAATGGACTCACGGTGTTGTCGAAGGACAAGTGCTTTCTGCTGATATGGTCCTGTGGCTTTCTGGGGGTTTAAATCTTTGAGCAGTCTCAAGATCCCATTTTCTGAAATAGTAATATATGGCATAATGGTATACTTACTAATGTTTTTCGATGGAAATGTGGAAGGAGCTAGCATACCTTTGTCTACTTGGTTCTGGACAGCAATTAAGGCAAGTTGTGTTAGATTAAGCGGGGATTTAGGCATGGAGGCAGACTGGAATTGCATGTTTAATACATCTGCTTTTTCTGTATTTTCTGTCAACAGCTTACCTGCTTTTTTTGAGTGGAGCTATTCCCTTTGAATCCTGTTTGGCCTTGTTTAGGAGGGAGTACAACGTTTTGTTGAGTATGTGGAATGACTTCCTGGTTCATTTGATTTGCCAATTTCAGTTTATGCTTGACCAAGTGCCTCATGTCTATAAAGTATTGTTTGTCTTTTGACTTTCTACTCACATTGTACTTCTGGAAGAGTCTCTTTTCTTGATTGACCTCCTAATTTCTTGGTTCATCCATCACGGCTTACTACTTACTGTTCTGTTTGGGACGTATTTGTCTATACATTTTTGTAGTTCTGTCTTGAAGTCTAACCATAGTCGGTTTATGGATTTAGAATCATGGTATATTATAAAGGATTTCTGGAACTCCATCATATGGTCTGATAGGCCATTCCAGTCAGCTATTTTGTAGACTTGCATCACTCTCGGCTTTTGTCTATTTACCTGGGGTTTAATGTTTACTTCTGCGTAAACAATGTCATGCTGCGAGATTCCTGGTAGTACCATAACTTTACTTACAAGGGTGGGGTTGTATGTTAAAAATTAGTCCAGGATATTTTCAAGTCGTGTAGGTTCAGTCACCATTTGGGTGAGGTTATGATCATCTAGTATGTCTATGTATTTAAGTTTATGTACTTACAGTCATGCTGTATGCTTGGGATACTATCATCCCAGCTGAACTTTGGGTAATTAAAATCACCCAGTATCCATGTTTTGACTAACGAACGGACATACAGACAAACAAGCATGCAAGCAAGCAAGCACGTTTGCACGGAGGAGTTGATGGGACTGAGTATATAACAAATCGATAAGGGGTAACCTTTTGGACAGTAAGTGTCACTAATTATACCTGGTATATTCTTAAATCGGGTTATCATTTCGGTAGGTCGGGGCTTACCTTATGGGCAAAAAAGGGTTATTTATGGTTAGTACACTAAATCAACCAGATGTGCTCGCCTGGTGTAGTTGAAAGGAGTTCTGTATAAAAGAGTGCCAATCTTTTTTGTCTTAAAACCTTTTTTTAGTGCAATTTCCTGTTATTGTTTGGCTGTAACTGTATTCTGAACATGTTATTGTCATTTGAAAATGCAGCTGATCATGTTTTTGACAGTTTGATATAAATTTCAGGAGTGAAAGTAGAAAGGATATACAATTGCAAGGGGGTAAAAATAACGTTGACCTTTGACCCGGTGTTGTGGTATACAAGTAACAACTGAAGAAATGCTTCTTAGTTGATTTTAAACTTATTTATTTTACATCGATTGTAACGAAAGCTCTATGAACTTATTTGAATCACTCTCGATGTCTTCCTGGGTAGAACCAGTAGTAAACAATTCAGATATTTAGTGTCTTGCCTCAGGGACACAACGCATATGGCAATGGCGAACCCATGATTTTTGGATCATGGGTCCAACGCTCTACAACTAGACCACAGCGCTCCATAAATGTTTCTTAGAAGATATTAACCCCCCCCCCCCCACCCCCACCCCCCCCCCCCCCACCCCCACTCCACCTTGCCCCTCCCTCCCAATTTCCTTGTTGATGTTTAATAGCAGACATGTTTATTATTTGCATGGTAAAGTAAGTTTCCCAGAATGCTAACAATATTTTAGATTTTAATAGAGTTTCAACATTTTCACTTTTCTATGGAAGGGCTATGGAGATTCATTTAGGCTAATAATAATAATAATAATAATAATAATAATAATAATAATAATAAAGACTTTATTTAACGAGAAAACTCATTTTAAACTAGTCAGTCTTCCATTATAATCTTAATGTGACGTCCTTGCCGCTATATACACTATCAGCTGTTTTATGTTATCAATATATTACTAACATAACTTTCGGCCTGTGAGTATTATGACCTTTCATCTAATACATCAATGTCTGTATACAATACCACATATTCATGATTTCAAATTGATGCCTTTTTATAAACTATTACGAGGAAGTTAAAACATGAACTTCCAGCTGATCAGATTTTCAATTGCGACATGCAAGACATCGATCATGATTAAATGTATTCATCTTCCATTCACAGAAAATGGATGATCGACGATGAATACGACGACCAACAATTTGAGATACTAATTTATGTATCTGGCAATACTCATAAATAACATTTACTTATCTTCAGATTTAAAACACATATTTCGCTAAATATAATGTTGTGCATTGAAATGGAAATTAAATGTGGACCAAATGACATAAGTCATAACTTGCAAGTTGCGTGTTCGAAACGCATATACATTTAGGGACCGACCATTTTGATTTCTAGTAGGGTGGGCTGGGCTGGGGGGCTTGGGTGAGGGGCCTGGGATTTTCCTTTCAGCCGGATTATATTTTTTTGCATTTTTTTAAAGCCAGGATTTTTATTTCGCCTAGTTTTACTATTAGTAGAATAAGAAGAGCTGTGGTAGATCTACTCAACGTCTGCGTCGACGTTGGTTTTCAGTTGTACGTTGGCCAAGTCCAATTATTTCAGCAACCACTGGTCAGTGAAACTTGAAATATGTCATCAGTACCATCAAGGTCACTGGTAGACACATGTTCCATAACTTACATTTAAGCAAAAGCATGGCCATTTTCCTACTTTGAATTTCTGGTTTAAGTTCTTTTTTGACAAGTTCATATATTTTAACAACTGAAAGTCGTACATCAAACTTCAGTAAAGCTTGGAATATCAAGGAGGCAGGGTCTTCCACATGCCATTTAAGAGCATATTATTCACCCTATCCTTTAATTCTAAAATCTAATTTCTCCCTACTCTTTAATTAACCCCCTGTCCTTTGATCTCTCTGTCCTATGCCTTAAAAACAACAATAAACCTGCAAAATGCAATATACCTGTCTATAAATAGTCTATACTTCTTAAAAATATTTTCGTTTACAGTTGAAATATACTTAAAATTGCATCTAAATAAATCATGAAAATATTGGTCACCCGAAAGGTAACTCCCTCGCACACCCACCCTATAACATTCACATTTAATTTCCCCTAACGCTTCAATAATTTCTGTGGAAGACCCTGCAAGGGCACTATTAGACACATGTTCCATACTAACTCTGTATTTGCATTTAAGCAAAGTTATGTTCCTTTTTCGACTTAAAAAATCTGGTTAAAGTTGTTAGGCAAGTCCTTGTATGTCAATAGGTGATTGTTATTTATTAATACAACTTCAGTAAAGCATGGATGCTAGTAGACACATGTTCCATAACTCTGTATTGCATAAGCAAAATTATGGCCCTTTTTCTGGATAAATATTTTCTGTATTGTGTTTTAGTCAAAGGAGCTTGACAAGTATCATCAGAGTCACCAAGGACACTTACAGACACATCTTTCATAACTTTTTATTTCATTTTAGCCAGACGATATTTTTCTTTCAACTTAGAGTTTCAGTTAAAGTGTTTTAAGCAGCTTCATATATTTCAATGAAACTCGCGGCATACATTAAATAACAATGGCAAGCCTCTAAATTTCATTAGCCCCATAAACCCCACACCTTCCCCACTCCTACACCACCACCACCACCACCACCACAGATAAATAGAAAAAATATTTGTTCTATTCGTTTGGGTTTCTCTTCAATTACCATATCTGCATCCTGTTTTCTTCCAACCCCTCCCCACCCCACCCCACACACAAACACACACACTCTCCACCATAGACTCCCCAATGAAAATATTGTATTGTATTCTGTTTATTTCCTATTCAGTAACATTTCACTTCCCCTCCCCACCCTCCTCAAGTTCATATTATTTCTGGAATATTGAAGGTCTTGCTTTGATATTTGGTATATATGTTTACTGACCACTCCCTCCCCGCACCCCCTATACCCTCACCTCACCACCACCTAACCTCCACAATTAAGACTTGACCTTGTGAATGAACTGGCACCAAGGTTGGTGAGACAGAAGTGTCAGTGACCTTGTTTAATTGACTTTGAATAGTGGAGCATGCTGTCCTTTCTACAGCTCTTTTTTATATGGATTGTTCCATATTTGGTGGATGGAACTCTATGTGCTGGTTTTAATATTTAGTTATGCTTGTCCTTGTCTGCTTTCTATGTGAGCCCCCTTTTGCTCTTCTAAATTATGTATTGATTGGATGTTTTGTTTGGTGGTGAAGTGGATTGTCCTGTACTGGGCAATGTCTACCATGTTCCATACCATTCTTATTAACACTGGCATATAGCGCATAGCTTTGACTGTAGCCTGGCATTGCATGTGGCTGGAGCTGCTTCTTAAGTCTACTTTAATAATTGTTGATTCACAAAGTCCATCGCACAAGTACCAGGACCCTTGTATTGTAATACTGCCATGACCACTGCATACCACATTGATTACTAACATGTCCAAACTACATCACATGTATAACTACCATGACTACTCTTTACCACATTTTCTACTACCATGACCACTGTGTATCACAAGTATTACTACCATGACCACTGTGTATCACAAGTATTACTACCATGACCACTGTGTATCACAAGTATTACTACCATGACCACTGTATATCACAAGTATTACTACCATGACCACTGTGTATCACAAGTATTACTACCATGACCACTGTGTATCACAAGTATTACTACCATGACCACTGTGTATCACAAGTATTACTACCATGACCACTGTGTATCACAAGTATTACTACCATGACCACTGTGTATCACAAGTATTACTACCATGACCACTGTATATCACATTTAATACTACCATGGCCACCGAATACCCCATTCATTACTACCATGCCCACCGAATACCCCATTTATTACTACCATGACCACCGAATACCCCATTCATTACTACCATGACCACCGAATACCCCATTTATTACTACCATGACCACCGAATACCCCATTCATTACTACCATGACCACCGAATACCCCATTCATTACTACCATGACCACCGAATACCCCATTCATTACTACCATGACCACCGAATACCCCATTCATTACTACCATGACCACTGAATACTCCGTGTATTACTACCATGACCACCGAATACCCCATTCATTACTACCATGACCACCGAATACCCCATTCATTACTACCATGACCACTGAATACTCCGTGTATTACTACCATGAGTTATTCATGAAAAATCCCAGGCCCCCACCCAGCCCCCACCCAGAAATCAAAATGGTCGGTACCTTACTTCTAGATGATCAACACGTTAACGCATTGCAGTGACGCATACAGCTCCGCGAGAATTACAGCTCCCGTTTGGAGCTCTATGTACAGCTTCCGTTGGAGCTCCGTGTACAGCTGCCGTTGGAGCTCCGTGTATAGCTCCCGTTGGAGCTCCGTGTACAGCTGCCGTTGGAGCTTCGTGTATAGCTCCCGTTGGAGCTCCGTGTACAGCTTCCGTTGGAGCTCCGTGTACAGCTCCCGTTGGAGCTCCGTGTACAGCTCCCGTTGGAGCTCCGTGTACAGCTTCCGTTGGAGGTGTACAGCTACCGTTGGAGCTCCGTGTACAGCTCCCGTTTGAGGGCTCTGTACAGCTCCCGTTGGAGCTTTGTGTACAGCTCCTGTTGGAGCTCTGCGTACAGCTCCCGTTGGAGCTCTGTGCGTAAGTGTCGTTATGCACAGAGGTCCCTATGATTACAGCTCCCCTTGGATCAATATGTGTAAGTGGCGTTATGCATAGAGCTCCCCGTCAATACAGATCCCATTGGAGCGCTTTACGAACGAGATGTTACGATAGATCTCAAATTCCAATTGAAGCCCTATGTACCGGGTGGCTCTTTGCGCATCACACGCATACGCATGGAAGCATGAACATGACCGGAGGAGCTCAATGCGTTGGTTGTGAGATGGCTATATATATACTTTCATATTTTAGAAGGAATGGACAGTATTCATTGATTTGTTTATATATACAAGTGCGTGGATGAGTCCAGAATGCCCGATATAGAATGGATGTTTCAAAAGTCGTTATATAACGAGAATGTTCTCGTCATCATGCACGCAGGTGGTGCGCGCGCGCACGTATGCACATACGCACGTGGCATCAGCTTTAATATAGGGCGTTAGAGGTGCTGCATCTTAAATTACCTGAATATAAACCTACTGTAATAGTCTGCTACTTGTTGTCTCGTGGCCGTGTATCCGTGGCCGAGGGTTAACGGTGTTGCGTTGTAAACCTTCGCCTCTCACCGATGCGGGTTCGAATCCCACTGGGAGCTCTACTTGTAGGTGAGGAAGTGTCGATTCTTACGGATGGCGGAAGGTGTACAGTACTGGTTCACCCAGGAAAAGTGGGTGGTGTGCCCCCACCACAAAAAATTGACCGTCATATTTAACCTTACATGTGTTTAAAATGACGTAAAACACCATACAAACAAACAAACAATACTCATGTTTGTGTTCGTTGCTTCTTGGGGATCCACTTTCCAGTTTATTTATTAATACGAGTATGCGTTTTGTCCTGACTAGAACGTTACACGTTTAATATGATATTAAACATAAACAAAGCATATAAAACAGAATAAAACAGAATCTACACACATCTTGCGTTTTGAGTGGTTCGACAATATAGATGACCGTTTTCCTGTTTGGTGTATATACATGCAAGGCTCCTCAAAGATACAATTGGGATTCGTCATTGCCGTTTAATTCAAAGCATACTGCTAATTGTTGAATCAAATATAAAATGTAAACGTTAACGCCCTTGTGGTAATGACGTCAGTAACGTGACTGAAAAAAAGGCGAAACACATCGAAACTTTGTCTTTGAGTAACAGTCGGACCATAACCGTGCAGAACAGAAATATATGAACCACAAAGTTATTATGACGTATCGCTTTTCTGTCATTCGATCATAAATAATTACAATTGTTAGCTTAATTAACATGCAAAAATCCCGATTTAATATGTGTCCGGATGTTTTTGACGTTTGAAATATATCATTTGTCATCACGGTTGGTGAATACTATTGCAAGAGTTTATCATTGTCAAAACTGTTATTCTGGCATTCTGTATAAATATATTTCATTGATAACTGTAATACCGTAATACCGATGATCCGTTAACATAATAGTTTGGGGATGAAAAGCTTCCGCTAAATGTTTTAACTTACGCTAAATATTTTAAAAAGTACTAACCGCTAAATTTTATAAAAGTCCGAAATATTTGTTTAAAGCATCGAAATGTGTAAAGAGAATGCTACATGACATATTTATTTATACATATACACTACTGTTTAAATTTGGTTAAAATCGCATGAAAATTGGAGGGTTTAGAGTGCCCACAAGAAAGGTTTTACGGACGGATTTTATGGAGTGTCGTTTTACTATTTAATCACGATTTATAGATTAAAGAAATCTATAATTCGAATATAAGATATATATATATATAAATCGATGTATAGATATCTTAAAATTAATTATGGATATCTATAATTCGATTGAAATATAGATATCTTATATTCGATTTTAAGATATCAATAATTCAATTTAAGATAGATATATAAATCTATTTATTAGATATCTATAATCCAATATAAGATACATTTAAATCGCTTCGAATTTTAGAGATATCTATATCAGTTTATCCAGCCGTGGAATTAATAGCCGATCACTTACATTTATCTCGCATTGAAGCTATTATACGGGGCGCCGTTTTACTATTTAATCGCAAATATAGATATCCATAATTGAATTAAAGATATCTATAATTCGAATATAAGATATCTATAAATCGATTTATAGATATCTTAAAAAGAATTATGGACATCTATAATGCAATTGAAATATAGATATACTATATTCAATTTTAAGATATCAATAATTCAATTTCAGATAGTTATAAATTGATTTATAGATATCTGTCATTCAATATAAGATATATTTAAATCGCTGCGAATTATAGATATCTATTTATCAGTTTATAGCCAGTAAATATTTCCAGAGGATCAGTTCGTGGACAGTGAATGCATTAACATATAGATATCATTAATTCAACGGTATTTATGGCTGTCCATAATTCATTTAAAGATATCTATAAATAGATGTATGGATATCTTAAATATAAGTATAGATATCTATAAATATAACATAAGATATCTATAAATGCTCGATAATTAATGATATCTTAATATGAATTATGGATATCCATAATCCGAATAGAAGATCTCTATGAATCTATTTAAAAATATCTTTAAATGAATTAAATATATCCATACTTAGAATATAAGATATCTATAAATAATTAATGATATATATAAATAATATAAGATATATCTTATATTCGAATTATAGATATCTTTAATTCAGTTATGGATATCTATAAATAGTGAAGAAATAGTAAAATTGCGTCCCATACAACAGTAGTTATGGATATCTATAATTCATCTTAAATGGAATTATATATATCTATACATACAATATAAGAAATCTATAAATGCTCGTCAACTTATGCTATCTTAATATGAATAATAGATATACATAATTATAAGATATAAGATATCTATAAAATAATACAAGATATCTTTATATTCGAATCATAGATATCTTTAATTCAATTATGAATATCTATAAATAGTGAATAAATAGTAAAACGGTGCCCCATAGGATTCAATGACTCGTCCGATATCTTGTGGATATTTATTTTCTGTGTAAGTTTTAACATTTAGCGTAATTCTAACATTAAGCGGTGCTACAGAGCGTGCATTCACCCATATGTTCTTGTACGAGAAACAGACGCAAATAAATTATACCTTTCGTGTTTTCAGTATGCAAAAATGAATTCTTAAATGCTTAGATAGTTCAAATAATATTTTCCCCTTAAGATTCAAGTTTTTTTTTTATATCAATCAAAACCTATGTTGATGAATTGGAAAGAATACGAAATAAATCAGAAAATAATATTCTTGTAATCCATACTTGAACACCCATTACAACATATTGATCCATTGATTTGATTTAAATGTATAGATATACTGCTAAATTAATCAGGCATTTATTTATACAGTTGATAACATTATACTATCGTCCGATTACAGTTAATATGATAAAACACCGCGGGAGGGGTGATAATCGGCCCAGAGTATCAATACGAATATGCATGTCATAAGGGTTTCCTAAAATGTATGTATATATTTTGCATTTATCAATTTACCTATTTATATGGTCTGTAAAATACCCTGACTTTGTGTTTGGTAATAGAAATGAAAGCTACCTGAAATACCCATTCAGAATACTTACAACATCACTGGATTATTATTTCTTCAATATATTTTCCTACTTAATATCTATAGTTAGTAATTTGAGTCAACATATGATTACCTATCAGTTAGGAAATACGTAATAATGACAGGTGATACGTTAATAAAATATTTGTAATAACAATGACGATTGGTTAAGTTTCAGATGTAGATATGGAGCGTGACGATGCGCTTGTATCATTACAGTTTATTTCTTTTTTTTCGCAATAAAGTTTGTAGTTTCGATTGGACAAATGAAATGCAATTAGGAAATTAAATCAGATGAAATGTTATTTACGTAGATGGTAATATTGTGACAAAGACCTCAAAGTGAGATGAGATGAACTAAAATAAATAATGAAGTTTCCCATCAATCATTCTTCCACCCGGAAGCGAACCCACGCGGGGCAGAGGTCTGCAGCAATGACTTACCGACTGAGGTACCGAGGCATCTTTGGTAAAGACCGGATACAAAAACAAAAATCCAATTTGCGACCACCACATACCCTACCTTACAACAGCGCCTCATGCTCCCTACAAGCTCAATCTGCCGCTATAACAAAACATTAGTATGGGGATAAGGGCCTATATGTTTGCTGAGGAACGTCGCACGCACGCACGCACACGCGCGCACACACACACACACACGCACACACACACTCTCTCTCTCTCTCTCTCTCTCTTTCTCTCTCTCTCACACACCTTACATTTCTATATTAATTGTAATTATTTAAACACTTAACCAGCCATTTGATTTCATGTACTATGCTATCACGAATGATGTAAACTTGTTCTGCCATGATCAAGGAGACAGATATATACAAGCGTTTTGCTTTCTTCTGGATCCTAATTCACTGTTAACTATTATATAATTGTATGTCTATATAACACAAACTGTATAAATTGTGAATAAAATAGTGTTTAAACCAACAGCGCCTCGGGGAATCGGACCCAAGTTGTCGTGGCGGGAAACACGTATTCTAGTATTCCCAATCATTCAGACCTCTCGCAGTCAGTTTGAGTGTGTCTGTATGATAGAGACTTGTATTCTAGCGACCGTACTGTATGATTTACAAACTTCTTACACGTCCGAGTGTTGTTCAAGCTCGTAACCGGATATTTTTCATAATGTATCACGAAAATGCATCATTTATCAGACAAGCGTAGTTCTAACGTTTTCTTTTCGATAAAGAAGATCCCGAACCGCGTCCACCGTTGTTCATCATTGGAATTAACGACTACAATATTATGAAAATGCACCAGAATTCAGCAAATGCCATGTAGGAAATCAAATCTTAACGAGGGGGTATACCCACAATCCCATTAGTCAGCCACTCAGAATTTCAGGCCATCCTAAACACAAATCCTTGATCCGCATTTTTATTAGGATTGTGATTGTGTCAGTTTGTTTGTTTAAATGGTGTTTTACGTCATTTTTAGCACATTTTAGGCCATATATGACGGTAATTTTTTTGTGGTAGAGGCAGACCACCCAATTTCCCCTGTAGAACCAGTAGTGTACACCTCCCGCCATCCGTAAGAATCGACACTTTCTCACTTACAAGTCGAGCTACCAGTGGGATTCGAACCAGCAGCGGTAAGAGGCGAAACGGTTTACACTGCAACGTCGTTAACCCCTCGACCATAGAGGAGCTTGATTGTGTCAGGAATGCGTCATAGTGTATATGTATATATGAAATAAGAAAACATCGCGTGCAGCAGACGAACTATTTCAATTATTAAAATTCATCTTGCCAAGTATATTGACAGTGTCCTTAACGTTTCTAATAAGATATGACCCTGTCAATCATACGTCCTTAGACTATTGTCAGTAGAGTTAAAACGTCCGTATTATTATTAAGTATTTAACATGAAAGCCGACTTGTTGTCTAGTCAGCAGGCTGTTGTTTAACTACATATAAAACAGACACTTAGTAGTTTCTTGATTTTACAACCAAAAATGTGTTATTTCCAGGGTGCAGCAAAAAGTTGCTAAACTTTTTTCCCTCAGTATATATTCGGAGGTTTAGAGTTTATTCCTCTTTTGGCAATTTTATTTAAATATCATTCTTTAAGACAGATCTGCATATAAACAATGCCATAGACACAATATTTTATTAAACACACATCAATAGCAGTCGAACATCTTTATAACGTAACGAATAAATGAACGTAGGGGTCAAGCCCGTAAAGTCCCAAAATGTCAGTATATCTTGTATACAGTATTATTTCATCTAAAAAAACTTGCTAATTTATTTTCCCTCAGTATATATATTACCTACATTTTTTCTTTTTTTACATTGCATATGAAGCGTGTTGAGACGTTGCGTTGTAAATCTTCTCGCCTCTCACCGCTGCGGGTTCGAATCTCCGTTGGGAGCTCGACTTGTAAGTGAAGAAGTGTCGATTCTTACGGATGGCGGGAGATGTACAGTACTGTTTCTACCCAGGAAAAACGGGTGGTATGAATCCACCACAAAAAACATCGACCGTCATATATAACCTTACATGTGAACATGACGTAAAAAAACATATATACAGTGCATGTATAAAATCATCCGTAGTTACGAATCACTTTCTGATTACATTCAATTTAATTTTCTCAGCTCATGTATTTTAAAATTTTCCAGGGTTGAAGATATATCATATAAGTTCGCATACATTATTGCAGCATTGAAATGATTTGGAGCACTTTTTCCACGCAAAATATATCATCTCTCAGGAAAAAAAAAATTCTTTACTGACCGAATGCCGAAGTGTGTTTTTGAAACGAAAAATTCATATAAGCTGTTTCTCAATAAAACAAAGCAAATAGCGTTTGAAATTTTATAAAAATTAAATTCATAATTTACGAGATATTTATATGTTTACGTAAGGTACACTATATAAGACACTAAATTGATTGTTGTTTCAAGTTAACTATAGCAGTGTTCAAAATGTAAGTCGTTGAATATAGCATGTGATTTTTTCTGTGTAACATACGTTACACATCAATTGTGTTGATTAAGAAAGATTTGTTTTAAAAAAGTAAGTGACAAATACATATTATTTTGATTCTCTTATGTTGTGTGACATCAACATTAAACCAATGTGAATATAATTAAAGCATGTAAATAAGAAAACATAACAACACCCATATTTTGAACATGTTTGCATAGAAATTATTTGAAACAAAAAATACACAAACATTACAATTGTACAAAACAATTGTTTCTACTTAAAAATAATTGCTTAATACAAAAAATGGAAGAACAAAAATAAACATAAAGACAAGGAATATGTTTTTTAAAAAACAAAAGCTCAATCATTATAAATCAATCTGCGATTCAATCAGCATATTATGTAACGTATGCTACAATGGTACTTGAGGGTTTCATGTATGCTGGATTACAGAAGATCGACAAACATCATGTTTATATATTTTCGTTTCTTGCCAAAAGAAACAAAGAAAATGTTCATCATATGCCTGTCTATACAGATTAACCCCCACTCAATTCTTTCCACCAAATAAATCAAGAGTACAAATAAAATTAGCAATCCTATATACTTATATGAATATTTAACATGTTTTAAACTGTAGAGATTGCACCAGTCTCTTTTAAAACATAGCTCATAAGTATAACAATTGTAATGCATGACTACATATATATGTGCGTATACAATACCATCTATTAAATGTATAAGCTCGAATATATCAATAGTAACGTATGTTTCATTTTAGTCCACATTTACGTATATGATGCATTCTAGAACTGCAAACCAGTTTTCAAAGTAAATATGATCATGAAATACTTATTTTCTGCTATAGTTTAATGTGTTCAAATAGTGATGTATGTTTATTAAAAGTAACGTATATTTCATTTCACATGTAGTTTAGTCTGTAGAACTACTATTTATTAATCTTCTTGACTTAAAATAGTTTTGCTATTTAACCATACACATTTTCTTTCAGTATGTACCTGTTTAGATGGTATATATGTATATACTATTGTAATTGAATTCAGTGCAAGGTAACGTATGCTACATCACGTATGTTACATTTTAGCTATGTTGGTGTATTATTTTAAGACTCACACAGAGAACAGGTCTACTATTTATATCTATGATTAGGGTAGTAAAACAGGTTTTACGAAAACGGACCGTCACGTATGTTACATTCTAAAAGTGCCTTGAACTGTTTTATCCTATTAGCCAATTTTATATAAAAAAAATCAGCTCAGCTAACTTTATGGTAACGTATGCTTCATACACTTTGACGACATCTTGGAAGACAAGATTGTCTTAACATATTCTAAGACGTTTTGCTTGTAAGCTTAACATGCTATTCCAACTATTCTAAATTTTATAATATGTTTCTACAATGTATGATTTATACGAACTATCTATTTAATTTTCTTATCTAATGTCAAATGTGTTAGTTGGTGACAGTAACGTATGTTACATTTTAAGGTGTTTGCCTCATCATAACAAACTCAAATGATAATTTTTGGAACAAACTGCTAGTGCTCCGTCTTACTCAACATACCTTCATTGCAAATGCACACTGACCGCGATTGTTACTATTACTAGTAACAAGTATAACTACGGCGACAACGATGCACGGTTTTTATTGAGAAACAGCTTAGATATGAATAGTTGCTGTTATAAAAAAGCTTTAGAGACAAAAGTCAAAATGTAATTATAAGAACATTTCTTAAATACTGATAAAGGTGATCCTTTGGGAGCAACAAACACAATTAAGAGAATAAAGCAGCAGACTCGGTTTTAATGAGTCTGTTCATGAGAAGTAATGAACAAAAAGCAACACCTCTCATGCCCCCTAGCACCAGCTTAAGCGGTATTCTACTTCAAAGCCACCTATATTGGGTCCCAAAGGACCAGTAAAAATAACACTACTGATTCGTAGCACGGGGAGACGTTTTACAGCCGCCACACTGCACTAAACGAACGCTAGTGTGAATTTAATAAATACTAATAAAGGTGATCCTTTGGGAGCAACAAACACAATTAAGAGAATAAAGCAGCAGACTCCTGTATTACTGTTTGTAAAGTCAAAAATATGGACTAGATCTGTATACCGTTATTAAGTAATACGTTTTAAAATATTACTTTACACTACCCCCGTTCAGATCAGTTTAATATCTATTATTCTTACACATATACTAACCAAATAACATAATTAAATTATTATTAATATGCCTATTGGTTCAAGTGTATGCTCAGCCAGATTAAAGTATCCGTTTATTTCTGACTACTAACAAAATAGACTGTGTCAATGTTTGAAGAATTATGTAAAAATCCAACAATAACCCGTTCATTATAGAAGTCAAGTGTCGATTACAGCGTCTGTAACATCATGCAATCGTCTGATCTTTTATCTTGCAAGCAGCATTATACCAGTCAACGGAAATTAAATAAAAACATTCAAAGTGATAAAAGGGGTGAACAATCCAATGACACAATACACATAACACCTAACATTCGAGTACCCTCTGGTCTAGACCATTACATCCACAGTTGTCGTCTACGACTTTTTGACTTTTATTATTTCATACCACACTCGATGTTGTTTCTAATTCAATACATAATCGTTTGAAGTGCCATTGAATCCTTTTCCATTATTCGATATCAAAGGTAAGACTTATGCAGAATATGTACCTTCTTTGTATCAATTGTTCAATGTAATGGAGACATACGGTGATCTTTTAAAATGTAGGGCAGAGATATAAGGTGTATTCAAGTATTACAATAAGCCATCGATCTGATTAAGGGTAATACAATGTGGATCGGTCAATAATTCTTCGTTACTATACCATATACTTACACATTATTTGTGCAACATTATCAACAATTAGTAATTTGGTCGCTTTGAAATATTCAGATAATTAGTAATAATTATTTGCAATTATGAAGAAAAGCTCACGTGAAACCGTGAGTTTTACACCGTGAATTAAAAAAAAAATGGAAAAGAAGAAAAAAAGGAAAGAAGAAATGATTGCCGTGTGTCCATTTTAAGAGTTAAACTTTGTATCATTCCAGTGTTGAATGCGACCAGCATGAAGTTTGTTTGTTTGGTGTTTAACGTCATTTTCCAGCACATTTTAGGCTATGTATGACGGTTGATTTTTTTGTGGTGGAGGCAGACCACCCACTTATTCCTTGTTAGAACCAGTACTGTATACCTCCCGCCATCCGTAAAAATCGACACTTTCTCACTTATAAGTTGAGCTCCCAGTGGGAATAAAACCCGCAGCGGTGAGAGGCGAGAACATTCCTGTGGGTATTATTTATAATAGATCATCATGTTGTTGGTGATTTGTGGTATTTATGTCTCGGCGAATTTGTTTTCTATCATGCTTCTTTATTTGACTATTCCAAAATCATCGGAAATACGTTTTGAGACTTTTTGAAATATGCTGGATGGCTTTCAAATACTTATTACATTATACTGGTTTAGATTCAAAAGAGTACGAGTTGGTTGCCTTGTGGAGAATATTCATGAAATACAACTTCAACTTAACGAAGCATGTAAAAGGTTATAATAGCGTAAATGAGTCTCCATTGCCCTTCCATAGTAAAGTTAGAATGTTGACAACCTGTTAAAAACTCAAACCTCGTTAGAATTCTGGGAAACTTACTTTATCATGTAAATAAACATGTCTGCTATTAAACATCAACAAGGAAATAAGGGGTTTAATACTTTCTAAGAAATATTAAATTTCTTCAGTTGTATACTAACACCGGGTCAAAGGTCAACACTATTTTAACCCCTTGCAATTTCATACCCTGTCTACTTTCACTTCTCAAATCTATATCAAAACCTGTAAAAAAACATGACGAGCTGCATTTTCAAATATCAACAACATGTCCAGAATACAGTTACAGCCAAAAAATAACAGGAAACTGCACTAAAAAAAGTTTTTAAAGAAAAAAAGATTAGCACTCTTTAATACAGAACTACTTTCGACTGCACCAGGCGAGCACATCCTGTTGATTTAGTGTAATTAGACCTAAAAGATATGCCATAGTGTAGTAACATAGATACTAGCTATAAAGCCAGTCGACATTTTCCCCGTCATCGAAGTTTTTAGAGACATGTGTATTATCGGCTTGTTGAGTATACCAGGCGTCAGGAATGGCTAATTTTGTGTTTACAACTCTTTAAAAAAACTAAAAATTACCTATTTTGCATCATAAAACTTTAAAAATTGTACAAGAAATGTCAAATTACACCATAATTCAACATATCTCAAACTTTCTTATCATTGTATTAGAAAAAGAGTATGCCTACTTTCACTTTTACCCTATGCAGAATCTAGCTTTAGGTCAGACTACACCAATTCATTGTCCATAGACGTACCTTATAGCTCTAAGCTCTGTACTGAGTTCCCTAATATACTCTGTAAAAGAAGTTTTGGACCATGGCAGTGTTCGAACCCGTACAATGATCGCTGAACCATGACATTCAACCATAACCCTTATTATCTCAGTTGATAATTCACAATAGATCAACAATCAACAATAATTATCGTTTACAATGAAAGTTTGCGAAAAAATAATAATCTTTTTATTGGTTACTCGAATGTGTCCGTAACTGTTGCTTTGTATGGACTTTGCAACATTTTTTACAGACCCTTTGTGTGTTCGCGATATTTTGTTAAAATCAAATCTTGTTTGGAATTTAATGTTTCTGGTACCAAATCAACCAGGTAGGGTAGACCTTGATTACTAAAAAAAGATACTTAAATTTTGTCCACGAGTTTTATTTTTATATGACTTTATATACCCTGGTCCAAAACTTTTTTGCCGAGTATATAATCCCAAATATAATAAGCTATATTTTTGCTTACTTTTTTTGAAAGACTTATCTTAGTTTTATCAAAAACATGTACACAAACCATACATTAAGTATGTTTTGAAAAAGCTGTTTGGGTCGGATGGTGCTGACCAACCTACTTTCATGTAGAAGGTGTCAGACCAGTCAGGAAGTACTTCCGGGTCGTAGGGTGCTAAAATAGTTCCTTGAAAAAATCCAAAGTTTCTAGTTTGCATGTGTTTTTCCCAAGATTAGTTTTTATTTCATTGTTAAATCTAACCTGAGGTTAAAGTAGTATGTCTGTTGTCATGAATGGTAAGTATTTTACTGTGTTTGTCAGGATTATTTCTTTGAAGAGTATGAGCAAAGAGGTTAGGTAGAGATGTGGTTTTGATAGATGTTTATTTCAAAATACGAATAGTGTGAATGAATGACGCGAAATGTTGAAAAACTGAACCGTTTGCTAGCCAAATGTATTTTATTCACAGAATAAAGGTGTATTTAGCGAACGAATGTTGTGGAACTTGTGACTGATCTCCAAATATAGCATATATTGCTTTGTGTTAAATGGGCTGATTTTCACCGGTCTGACACCAGAAACATGAGGAAAATGTAAAATATACTTCTTTTCTTTATTATGCAACACATTATGAATACATAGCACAAATGTATGATTTAACCTTCATAAGTACTCTTCAAAAGTTGAATTTTATTTTTTTAGCAACATTTTTTGGTTTGTTTACCTTGTCAACCAATCAAAATTAAGAGATTCAGTCTAATAGCACCGAAGTTACCGTGGAGCTTTTTCCCTGCCCGCTGATTGGTTGGTAATTGGTGTAGTCTGATCTTTACGGTTGGCAAACTAGATAAGTCTTTGGTAATGTTTCGCAACAATCGGTCGATTACATCTTCAAATACAGGCCTGCTGGGCTCACTTACTGTTGAGACACGTGTCTCCTCAGATCGTATCATGTTTTATATCATGTGTGATATATTGTATTTGCGACCGTTGCGGAACGATTGTTTATTTTAGATAGGCAGAGGACTATTATACAGATGATAATATTATCTTCTAGGTCGCACGACCATCTTTGATCACGCCTTTAATTATATTCATTAGGGTGTGCCTGTATAAGTCAGCTAATCACGCGAGTTACGCTATTTACCTCTTTAATTTGAAATTATTTGAGCGAGAGAATTATACACCTATTAGTAAACATCAGAATAACTTTGAGAAAAGAGCCATTGTTTTAATTTTCATTCATTTTGATCCGTTCACAACTTTTAATAAATTTAAAACTCATAATATAAGATCAAACGACATACGAATAGTTTCTGCTTAAGTAGTTTGCAAGAGAGGCGAAAAATGAACGTTGGCAGCAGTCAATATCGTGAATATATATGAAAGGAAAACAAGACAGAAGAAAACAAAAACAATTAACGGCAGTAAACTAATACGGAAGACGATTTTCAGATTTAAAAACTTCGGTAGGTGAGGTGAGAGTTAAAGCTAGCACAGAACACGAAATGCATCTGCCAAGATATAAAATGCAGACATGCATGCCCGGCAGTCATTACGAAGACGGCACTCTAGAACTAGACACAAACACAAAGAAAACTCTGTATCATTCAACAGGTAGACACAGCAATAGCCAAAGAGAATAACAGTACAGAGAGCATTAAAGAAATATGAGCAAGCGTGCATGAACTAGCAATAATCCGAAGGAGGATGTAGTCAAACAGCAAATAACAATACATTTAACCATCAGGTCAAAAAGGATCCTTCGGAAGCAACGAACACAAACAAGAGAACACATAGAGGACTCTGCTTCATTGAATCTGTTCGTGAGAGGTAACATAGGGTGCAAAACTTCTCACACCACATATCGCTATTCTACTTTAAAGCCACAATTGTGCTTGCAGATCCCAAAATATCAGTAAGAAATACCACGACATTTTACATCGGTCACAAAGCACTTAATGAACGCTAGTGTGAATGTCAATAAATACTGAAAAAGGGGATCTCTTGTAAAAGCAACAAACACAAACAAGAGAAAATAAGAGTAGACCATAAAAGTATAACTTAGGTTTACTTTCAACACCTATTACAGCGGTTGAAACTCAACGTTAACTGCAAAAACTAAATATTTTATAGGAGTTAACACTCAACGCCTGTTACAATAGGGGTATGTGTGAACCATAGGGGTTGCTACATAGCTTGTTACTACGTAAATTGATACACGTGAAATAATAATCATAAATATGTACAGAGATGGTTATCGTTATTTTTATTAGAATGCGCATATTTCCAATTGAATAAATGTTCAGAAAAGTACAGAAATAAATTATACAGTGATGGTTATCAGTTCATATTGTATTGACATGCAAATATTTAAATATGGTTGTATTTATTTATGTCTTTTTAATTGAAACAAACTTATGTCGATACTATAATTAGACAGATCTTCTTTGATAGGTTTAACAAACATTATATTTACCATTAAATTACAATAGCAATTAACGGAAAAAGATAAACTACATAGATAATGATGTTCATACATTAGGGGATTCCTGTTTACTTGGGTTCGACTCCTTATCATGCATTCCAAAAAAAAAAAATATTAAATTTTCACAATGATAAAACAAAGAATAAATGATTCACAATCTCACAAAAGTACCTGCCTATCTTATCATATTGCATTAACGGAATAATCAATTAAATGTCTGCATCTCATTAGGTAATACAAGCAAACAACACATTTTCCAAAGTCACACATATATGACATATCACATAGCATCACATGTTGTGCCTGTTTCGAACATGTCTGATCGATCGTTGATCCAGCTTTCATTAGGTGAATCGCGTCAAACAAGCACCTGCAAGAAAAGCACACAATTGGAATGAATTACACATAATTGAAATAGGTTTAGTTGAATGTTGTCCACAAAATATTGCATATTGTTTGAGTTAAGTAATTGTTACTAAGCTTTTTTGAGTATGTTAATCGCTACATGTATCATAATCAGCGTAGTAACGTTAATATAGAACAGAACAACATGTTATTCAACTTGTACAGAGTACCTCGTTGGTCAGCATGAGTTTACACAATACATGATTTTAAGTGAAAAGTATAATGCAATTATTATACAATATTTTATGGATAGAAAATAACAACATTGAAACACGAAGAACAAAAAACAATATGCTTTATAACATGTTGAAAAGTGATTATACTATACATGTACTTTATAGTATAGAATGAACTTAAACGGGAATGTTTAATAAAACAGTGCTTTGGTCAAATGCTCTTTTGATGTAGAAAGTTGCACGAAAAATGCATTTATATCTGATTTATCCACCACATTCAACACATACAAAGGGAGAATAATAAAATTAACATGCATGCTAGAACAGGTGATCAAACCACTTTCCAACACAGCTCGTGCATGTAGATATATAATCATTTTCTTATCGTTTCAGGAAATCAGCACCCCAGAGACAGTCTTTGATGAACGTGATCGGAAATTTTGAAATTATAAAACACGACCAGGATTAGTTTTAATTCAGATTATAATTCTTCCGCAGTAATAATAATAATAATAATAATTTCTTTATTTAACGAAGGTTAAAACACATTAAGTTATGCATACAAAATACATACACTTATTTTCAATGTGGCCTTCGAACAATAATGCTATATAAGTTATAAATACATATAAAAACATGCATACTCATGCGCACACACGCAAACATCCATATACACAACAACTACTACAGCAAGTCAAGATGCAACCGTAACTAACACATGATTATATGGTTTGAAGTCGCTGTCTGCAGCGTGACTGCTGTTAATATCACATCTATAAAGAACCATTGTTAACACGAACGAGAAAACGATGTTGAGCTAGTCAGTATCTGTGCAGATTTCGATTGTGTGCATGCGCAGTAGAACTAGTAATTACCACGGCAAGGTTGCCCTTCACGTTTACATGGACGTCATACTCGAGTTGACATTAAACTGTTGCTAACACATGCGTTATTGTTTACTATAGTTACTTTTCAAAAAGAGGTATTGAGAAGGCAACTTAATGCACTCTAAATTTGAAATTAAATTACAGGGTTTTATTATGCACAGCTTGGTTAGTCTAGCACCTGCAGCGTATTAGAAACTATTTAAATGTTAGTAGATGAATTTCAAGATAAACAATTACCATATGAAAATAGTATGAAAGTGTTCATTTATTTATTTTATTTTATTTTAAATAAAAAATGGTTGGGAGTGGTCTGTTAACTGGTGGAAATAATTTAATTCCTTTAAAAAATAATAATAAAGAAAAACAATATATTGTTTGTATAAACTCTTAACAAGAGATGTAAGCGAACAAGATTGATTGTCGCGATCCATCAAGCAGTCAAAAAATAACGACAAACCATTATTCTCTGACTTCTACTAGAAATGATTTATTGAAATATGCTTGAAGCATAAGCAACATACCCTGAAACCAAAAGTTTAACAAACACGGAAGACAATTTGGAAGGTGTAGTAGCAAATACCCGAACATATTTTCAGTAAGTATTGTATTGCTTTTATGACAAAGTAGTGTTGATTTATGTTTATCTTTATAAGTGAAATACAATAAATCCCATTTATTACTTCACTTGGTAAAGGATAAAAATGTTGTTTGTAAGCGTTATATATATATATCTTTTCGTCATGATTTCTTTTGTTATAGTTCACATTGTTGTATTTCATAATCTTCTGCATGGAGTAAAAGAAGAAGAAGAAGAAGAAGAAGAAGAAGAAGAAGAAGAAGAGGAAGATAAAAGTAGAAGAAAAATATAAATGTTTATTAAATATGTACTGAGTACTGTGAATTGATCGACATGAATAGCAATATCGCTGTACTGGTTAATACCTCACAATGTCAAAGTACACATGATGTCTATTTAAGTCGTTCTAAACCGTCACCGGATTCAAAAAAATACCCAAAATATATTTTTAAAAACAAATTCTATTAAAACTGTCACCTTTTGTCAAGATGTGGCAAGTACTAGTGTCTCAGTCCAATAATTCGACGCACCTCGTGGTCAGAAGACGAGATACGGAACAATGTGATTTGGAAGTGATAACATTATTTCACGAACCTTGCTAAGGCCAAAAAAAAAAGTTGTTTGTTTCCGCTAACATTCCAAAAAAAATAGGTAGTTAGGTAGGCATAACTTTTTTTTTTCGATAACTTTTTTTTTTATTTAAGAGCAAATTTTTGTGCTATAGGTATGTGAACTGACAGCATTGAACACAGTTTATCATTGACAAGGCATGTTTGTGCTACACATAGTATCACCTACAGCATTGTACACAGTTTATCATTGACAAGGCAAGTTTTGTGCTATACATATAGTATCAACCTACAGCATTGTACAATTCATTGAAAATGCAAACTTTAAGCTTTAAGATGCAGGACCGGTATCTCGAGACCTTCAGATAGAATGAAAAGGCTTCTGTTGGTTAAATATGTAAAAAAAATAGCAATACCAAAATATTAGCCACCGATTTCAACATAAAACATAGAATTTCGACTTTCCAAGTTGTTTATCAAAAACTTTCTTGAATCTGACTATGAAAGAAAAAATAAAATTCCCTGGTTGTGGTGGGACTCGAACCCGCAACCTGCTGCTCACAAGACAAGCGCTCTAACCATGGATCAAGTGCAACTGGCAGAGATTGACATTATAAATTTGCATATTACCCTGTAATATCTTTGAAACTGTGACCTTTTCCACTTTTGTTTTTGACAGTGTTGACTGGGTTCATTTAGCAATTTGTAACGACAAGGTGCAGGAGTTTTACACTCGTTGGAACTGACAAAAACACTCACAAACTGCTGGAGGGGCGAGTGGATTTATCGAGACTGACAGTTGTGACAGAATTTCAAGTGCCTGTTGTATTTTGATGGTAAAAAATGACAACATGAATTTAAATGCATGCTATCATTTTTTACCATTAAAAATACTAGTGAAAACTTGATTTCACACAGTTTTAATACCATCAAACATCTGGTGTTTCAGAGCAAAATTTTCTTGAAAAATATTACTTCTGTACTTTTTATCTTACAATTAACAGCTATTATAAAGGATTTAAATTATCGACAAAAAAAGAAATGTGAACAAAACCTCGTAAGAATTTTCTCCATTGATGTTGGTGGAACCAGGGTCTTCACAAGGTTGATGCTTGAGGATGATATGAAAGAAATAGTTCGTAGAATGTCCAAGAAGAGTAGACACACTGAATTTTTTTGTATAGGCTTGTATTGTGAGGGCAGATGCCCAAATTCACGGCCCAAAATACACGTTGGCCGATCCGTGGAGGCTGCCATATTGGATCGACTGCTGACGATAAAAACGAGGACAACAAATGAATACGTTTTTCGTACTCATTTATTTCGTTCCGTCTACGTTTCGCAAACATTTTCTTTCGTACCCAAAAATTCTCGTACCAAAATCGGAAAAAAAGTTTAGGGTCGGGGGGTAAAATTAGGGTCGGTCGGGTTAGTGGAAACAAACAACTTTTTTTTTTACGCTAAGGGTCAAAGCATTGATAAGACAACTGAATTAACTGCACCATCATCGTGTATAGTAGTTTAGGTGGATTGCTTATTCGTCACCGTTGTCTTTGTCAGAACTTGGCTGTTTACTGACTGTTGATTATCTTGCATCAATAATATATTTAAACCTATGTCAGAATAACAAAGAAACCCTCACACATTTTGTCACCTTGTATTTAATTATATGCAAGGAAGTTTAAAGTCAAAATATTACGGGATTAATAAGTTTCCACTATCTTGACGTATGCTGCTGTTAATCGAATGGTACATGGCTACATTAGACATTTTCTTTCGAATAAAAGGCTAAAACAACACATAATACACCAAATGTTATCAATTCAAAGTTTGATTATTGATAGAATATGCGTTTGGCTTAAGCAGGTGAGGATGTGAAATTTTGCATACAGTACTGAAATGGCTCAAAATATCAAAGCGGAACATCAACATTTAGGAAGTTCGTATTACAAAGTGATATATAATTATAAAGTCTACAACATTACAGTTTCGTCCTTTCTCTAACTAGCTGTAGCCCCCTTTCTTTTTTACAAAACATCTTGGGATTTCTCCGGAATATTACATGGAATTAAGTGTGAAGTATATTAATTATATATAGCGAAAATTCCCGAATTGCGTTTTTTTTTCTTTTCATTTAGCACACATGCTTGATAAATACTTTTATTAGATTGTAACGATTGTCGTGTGTCCCTTTCTAAGACTGATCTATGGGATGATACATTGTGTTAGATCCTTGGTCATGATCACTTTCATACATACTATATTGTTAAACGGTTTATCAAAAGAGGTTATGACCCTTATGACCCTATCATTTTGCAACGAACTGCATGCTTTTACAGTTCGCTACTATGCGTTCCGCTTTAATTGTGCGATGACCGGACAGGCTGTTGACCCTATAATGACGTCTACCTAAAGCCCAAAAGGACGGTGACGTTTGATGTGTGTCTGCATTCTTGTCTTGTTGTGCCCTCAATGGTTTATTCTCTTGTTGCTGTGGCTTCTGCCAAGTCAATGAGTACCATCTTTGTGGCTTTCTAGACTATTGTTTTTTTATATTTATATATGCACGAGCATCTTTGTTTTTTACTTATATTGCCTGTTAATTCTGCCTTGTTGGTTAGAGAATAGTTCATAGCGGGGATTTCTTTATTTACACTGTCTCGTTTTAATGGGATGACAGTCGGGTAAGTGTGAGGTTTGGTGCACCCTAGAATCTGGTTTAACCCCCAGCGGCCTTTTTTGCCACTGACCGTTCCAAGGCGGTAGCCCTATTGTCAACCCTTTTTGTGTCTGTGACGTCATATGTCTTTATTTGTTATTAACATTGCCATTTATGTTTGTCGTTTTGCGTGTTTTTGGGTTTACTGTGTTCTGTGAAAGCTGCATTTCCTGTTCGACTTTTATACTTATTATTATTGTCTATTTAGGCGGCTCGATCACTGAGCAAGTAAAGCGAGCTTTCACTCATTTATGAGGTTTATGCATTGTTTCGCAAATGGTTAAAGTAAATGGCCTAACCAGCCGATCATAAGACATAAACTTATAACGAAAAAATGCACCGCAAAATATTGAAATGACAAGTCATTCAGTAAAACTGCACGAAGCAACACGCATTCTCTTAACCCCATGTTTTATTAAGGCTTAAGTTCAAATCTCCGAAAATTCGTGGGACGAGGTAGATTTCCTTTATTAAATATTTAAAATGATTAATTTAGGCTCGACATTCGATCTACTGATTTTTATATTCACTAAAAGTTAGAACCTAGATTTTCTAATCGATATGTTCCTTTCAAATCGGTGTTTTTACAAGTATAAAGCAGCCTATAGATATGTTACGCCCCAAGTACACGTGTCAGGTAAACACACATACATAGCATATGTGTCTACATTAAGTAAATACACGTGCTATGTATATTCAGTACATTTAAAAACGCAACAATTTTGATTTTCGATTATTTTTAGTCGGCTGTTTTTTTAGTTCAAATCAATATTGTATTTTATGTTAGTAGTAAGATTTGCCGTACTTCTTTCGGTTAAAACACACTTAACTTTAACATCATAAACATCTTTAGAAATTCAAATAAAACCAATTGTTGCGTTTTCAAATGTACAGAGCGTATGTACATATACCTTTCTTATACATATATGTTTCTACCTATAACCAGATCAACGTTCACATGATGTGATTTGAAACTTGACAGCGAACGGGTTATAAATGCACGTGTTGTTGCTAAGTACTCGTATCATGCACATACAATACTATTGATGACCACGCAAATTGTGAAAATTATACCACAGTATGTATAGCATGACATGTTCGTAACCCGGTGTCTGCGTGTTGTGCATGCTGCACGTCCTTTTCGACTTATTCAGCGATTTGTACATTACTTATGGTTTGACGATTTAAAATGATCCTTGTAATTACAAGCATAGTGCCAATATATTGCCAGAGTATAATTTTTTCTCATTTATTATTCGCCAAGCACAAGTAATTAAAGTATTTTGGCTGTAGATGGCGTTGAATTGTTTTCTTTATATATCATTAAACTGTAGAGGAACTATATACTAACAATTTGCTTCGTTTAAACGCCTTGATTGGTGTTATTTTAGGTACTGTTTTAATGTTGGATAAACGAAAATAAAGAAAAGTTCAACCCAAACAGCCGCGGTTCTGTATTAACGCACTTTGTACAAAAATGAGATATAGGGTCCTATAGAAACCACAGCGTCCAAAGGCAATGGCATCGTATGTCCGCACTGTATTACAAACAAGGAGCAATACAATGAAAAAGACAAAAAACAACAGAAAGGGTGGTGAAGACAGGGTTACCGACTTGGAACGGTCAAAGGCATCAGCATATTTATTAAATTATTTTGGTCACATGACTAAACTCAGTTTGACTTCATCAATAGTTTGACAATTATTATTGCTTCATGTTCATGATATTGATTTATTATCAAATTCGTCAGGTTCGTACGTCTCGATTTTAATGGTGAGTTGTTAAATGTAGGTCATTCGTTTGCATACAACGCTACCAATGGAAATGATGGTTTTAATGGTGAGTTGTTAAATGTAGGTCAGTCGTTTGCATACAACACTACCAATGCAAATGGTACATTTTAAAACCTCCGTAATTGTATGCAAGCAGCTTCATTGCCTGTTCAGCTTGTAAAGCCGTCAGTAACGTAACACTTATCTAATGTTGAAATGTTATTGTCTGTATAGATAGCTAACAGTCATTAGTTTGAGCTTATTTATTTTGATTGTGAAGCTCTATGCATTTATTTTAATCAATCTCGATGTCTTCCTGGGTAGAACTAGAACTAAGCTGATGCAGATAAAATGTCTTGCTCAGGGACACAACAACTATGGTAATGGCGGGGATCGAACCCACGACATTTCAATCATGGGTCCAACGCTCTACCTCTGACCACAGCGCTCCACACTCACTGAATGTTGTAGCGCAGCCAGTAATGTTATTGTAAGTATAAAAATCACTGAAAGTTGTTGAGTTAAATATTCTAAATGATTTTGGATATTGTTATTATAAAAGGTATATGATGGAATAGGGTTCTTATTACTGAGGGTAGAGCGTTCCATTTACACCTCTACCCATGAAACATGTTCAAAGGAGTAACGGCCAATGACACTTATACCACAGTGGGGAGTGGGGTTAAAGGTCAGTGACACTTATACCACAGTGGGGAGGGGGATTAAAGGTCAGTGACACGTAGATCACAACGGTTGTACACAGTCATCTAGATATCCAATAATAGTTTCGGACATTGATTTTGTTACTTAATATTTGCTTTGTGTGTGGGCGTGCGTGCGTGCGTCTCGAGCGCGCGCGTGTGTGTTATTATCACGTGATCATTTACATTTTTATGTAATTACCATTTAAATGATGATGTATTCTGTACAAGTCAATAAAGAATATGTTCTGTTCTGATGACGAGAACATGCCAAACGCAGCAATGTGCCGCTTGTTTATATAATTTTACCTGAACATCATAAAATACAAACAGAGACACGACTAGGTGCTGATTATGTTTTATTATAATTATCAGAATAAACTACTTGATATAAATATGTCTGACTAGAATATAATTACATCTTTACTGGCTCTTTCCCAAACTGTGACGTCATCACCTTGCTCAAATTTGACACATTACACCAAATTATAGATTAAGCGTGCGTGCTTTAAACATGATAGAAACATTAATAATTTGCATAACGTATTTATTAAAAACATATCAAATACATTTCACAGATACTTGCATACATTAAAGGGGTCCACAGCGATCTTCCCAAAAGTTTTCTGCATCACTTTCATAATTATCTGGGAATCAGTATACGTATATGCATTTATAATTATTTGAATAATTAAAAATATGTTTGCATATTGTTAATTGTTTGTTAAATTACTCTGATTGCATATTTGAACGCATGTTTCTGAATACAACATCATCATTTTTTCAAGTTCTTGTATTATCAGTAATTGTATTTAAATATTAGATTTTTCTAAAACACATAATATTGGAAAGTGCTTCCCGAGGCCTTTCAAAAACTCATAGACATATTGTTTGTACCTTTGCCAATTTTGTACGTTTAAAACACCATCTCTTGTTATGTAAACCAAGTGTATCATGACCAAATAAACACAAAAGATGCAGTTATGAATATATAAATGCAAACTATGCAGTTAGGCATGTTAGCACCACTTCATATATGTTTTACATAGGATGATAAACCAACTACAAATCCAACGTCTCTTTTTCTTTCTGTATTGCACATGTTTTACAAGTCTCATACAAGTTTTACTATCTGACATTTTTAAATAGATTGAAATAATGTTGTTGTTTTTTCGAGATGTTTCATATCCGTAACGCTACATACGGCTTCAGAGCCGTATTCACGACAGTCATTATATATCACGAGCGGCGTAACCATTTCGACTGCGTTGTTGCCTCTCTAATTATTTCGTTGTAGCCCCATTCACTGCGTTGTAACATGGTAGTTGCTTTCATCGCGTTGCAATTGTGTCCACTGCGGTGTAGCTAAGACCACTTCGTTGAACTCACGTCCACTGGGTTGTGTACGTATCAATGGCAGTGTTTCGTCGTGTGGCAGCAGCTGTAGTTATGTAAGAATACCCTGCACACCGAGAACATCTGCGTACACTGAAATACAATAGAACATATCCATTATAGCAATATGATTACATGGTCGGTCACAATTAATGAAAGGAAAATCAATATTTATTTCAAATGAAACCGTGTGATTCTCGGTCAAATATTAATAGAGCCATTATAATGTATTGCATATCTATTCGCCTGTTAGCGTTTCTATTTCAAACATAGTTTACATGTTTGAAAATTCAAATCAGAAATGTTTGCAGACAGATAGTTACCAATATGCTGAACAAATTTTAAAAAAAAGATAAGTTTTTGCAGTGTATACATACCTTCTCACTTTCTTTCTCTCTCTACATGTCATCGCTTCTGGGTGGCTATCGTTTAAGTAGCAACATCTGAACTACTTCATCCGTTCATTTTTTACGCGTGTGTACTGATGGTTCTATTGCAGTTCTTTCAAGAACTCTTAAATTGCCATGTAAACATTTATGTTACAATTGACACATCTATGCACCATAAATGTCTGGGGAAAACACATGTTTACAAGTTGACTTCAATCGGACCTCTGTATAGTTTCATGTAACTCTCGTCATCTCCGTAACCAGAGTCCAGCGAACTCTGCTGTCCATGGTGAACCTTCACTGCTGCCCCATTCACCAACATTGTAATGTCTGCCTTTCTTGCAATGTTTCTTGTACCGATTGAGTTTCTTCTAATGTCTGATTTTACGGATGTTAAAGAACCCGTTGGCACTGAGATTGAACGTGAAGAAATACGTTCATTCAGATTCATGTGTTTCTTATTAATTTCGTCTTCGCTGTCAAACATGTCCGTTTCAGAAACTGACCAATCACTAGCGTGCAGTTCCTGTGAGCTGGCCCTAAGTGAATCTTTGCTCACGTGGTACAGGCGCTTCACTTTTAAATCTTCAATGGCTTCATTGAGGTTGAGGAGCTGTTTCATCAGAGAGAGGTCCTGGTCCATCAGAGAAGCCTGAAAATACAAATATAATACATGGTAAGTAAAATGCCACTAAGATATCGGACACGTATTGTTTAAAAGGCAAAAATAAAGACACAGTGCGGTATCGTTTAGTGCAAGTATACACTTATGATGATTTTGACAGCATCAACACATGTTTTGTCACCTTTATTACCCATATGGTGTCAGCAGTTCTTAAAAGTTGTCATCTCAGAACCGGCTGAGGGATACTGCGTATCAAATGTACCACATGACCGTCTGATTTGCATAATATGATAGTTATCTAATGTTTGTCTTGTCAACCTACATAATATTATGCGAGCTTAATAAACTGTCTTTCGTCTTAGCAATTTAAATGTAAACGGGTGCTTTTAAAATTAAAATTGCAAATGTTTATAAATGTTAGTAAATAAGTTGGAGACACTTATACCGCTTAGGGGGATTTTCGTTGCTATTTCAAATGAAATTTATAGCCTGAACGTGTAGCATTACCATGCCCGACTGTTTAGTATAGCCCAATACATATAAGGGGAATAGAAAACCACAAAAGCCGAACTAGATACTGTGAAATATAAAGTTGTTTACCTTAGAAAAAAAAGGCATATTACAACAGCTGAGAATAAAACCACAATGACGAAGGCAAGATTGAGCTATAGATAACGATACATGAATGTTAAAAGACCCAATATCTGAGTGATAAAATATGAATACCCTTGTCACTCTTATAAATCTTTATACTTGTTTCGATTTATAGGTTTGTCCTTGAATTATGTTTTCTTTTCCCCAAACTTTAAGATGTACTGGTAGAAAAACGGTTCGTAGACTACCCTAAGTTCTTTTAAGGATAAGGAAGATATATACGTGTCTTGCGTGACTTTACGGTTTTTGCACGTTTCAACTATACGATAATTATAATTGGAAACAAATGACACCACGTATTTGACCTTCCGTCATATCGGTGTTTCATCAAAAGTTTTGATATGATTTCACACTTCTAATGGGAACTTCTACACAATTTCCCGCATTGTCTGATGCGGTCAAACTGATAATGTCAACTTTCCGTTATTTAACGTTGCATGGGGTATGCTTGTGTATAAACGGCCTTTTCGGTCACCACCTTTGTAATTTTTTACAAAAATTGTTTATACCCTTATAGTCTGAGGATACAGACAGTATGTCTAGTAACAACACACCAACGCTAACCTTGTTGTTAAGTTAGGTACTCCTAGCTTTTTTTATTATTTTTTTTTATAAAAAAAAACTATTTCTTTTTACCACATTAAATAACTTGCAATCGTTATTATTTAAATGTGTTTTTCTTAGTTTTTGTTTAAACCGCGCGTGACTGGACAACAGAGGTTTAATGTATTTTTAAATTGTAATCTTGTTTTTGCTATGTTTACCTTTGCGCTGTATTTACAACTACTTCTATTCAGTAGTCGGCTTGTTTGTGTTATGCTTGTATACACATGCTAATATTAAAACTGTTTTTGTACCCACCTACACATTGAAAACTACTTGGCTCGAATATAACAACTCTCTGAGGGGTTTCTTAATAATTAATCGCCGGACGATAATGTCCTCTGATACCCCTTAATGCTTATTTTCAGTTCAAAATGTTTTCTTTTGAGAGTGATACAAGTGCTAAGTTCTTATCTACCTATTAGAGATTTAAAATGGATTATATCTGCACCGAGACTTGGCCCTCGCCAATATTTTATTACCCCCATGTTCGAATGCTTTAGGCATTTATTTAAAACATTACAAATGCGTTTATATACATACAATCAGTTGAAAGCCGTTATTATCGGCCGGTATCTGCAACCGCTTAGCTGATACAGCTAAATATTTGTTTTTGTCTTAATGACTTACAAAGGTGCATTTGTTTCATTGACAATACCATTATTACCTACATTTATCACCTTAGGGGGACATGAAAATACCATAGATAACAAATATAGACAAGCAAAGCACCGATCTCCCACAAAGAACACATCGGCGATTGTCAACAAACCAGTAATGACATCGCAAACGCCTAATATATCAACATATCTATATTCAAAGATAATGAAATCATAGATACTGCAAGAGATACAGTTATTATCTCTAACGCAATAAACAGTGTTGAAAGACACGGTCCTGATACAAGTCGGAGGTGGTTTGAAGCGCTGTTCCGTGACATTTATTGTTACGGGAATTCTTTTAAATGAAAACAATGATATTTAGTGACTTTGCTATAAAGATTTTCAATGTATTGATATTGAAGATAAACAATTCAGACTGAATAAAATCAGAACACGTGCGTATGGTCATTGTGTTGACATATCAAACATCTTTAATGACGTTAAAGCAGATGTTTCTAGATTAGATAACGACACTATAAAGGCTTGACTATTATAACGATTAGTATTGTATCTGTATTAGGCAAAGATGTCCGCCAGTATTTGATGTCAAACTGTATTGCTATGGTTATATTATATAATGTACCATGACGGACAATCACTGACCACTGTGTCCACAAAGATTGAAAGAAACGCGGACTTTCGCCGCCAGTGAAATGACGAGGGCAAACACATTCCAACTATGTCAGTACATGGGGATGCATCTTGTTAGTTATCGCTGCAGTTTCGTGATGTGTACCATGTACTCCTATCCCTTTTGCTTTATGATAAATATGTCCAGACCAACGGGCATGCAAAATAGGGTTTAATAGTATATATTATCCCACACTATTATACCCTATTTAGCATGCATGTTGTTCTCTGTATGTTATGTTCGCCACATTAGTTGGGAATCTACTTCATATAATATTTATAATTATATAGTATATGCTGCTGTTAATCGACGTTAGACCTTTCCTTTCGGAAAGAGGACTAAAACAACACATAACACGCCAAATGTTATCCCTTGAAAGCTTAATTATTGATTGATTACGCAGAAGGTGAAACAACTTAGGATGTAACATTTTTCAATCTCTTTACATTTAATGCAGTACTGAAATGGCTCAAATGTTTAAAGTGGTACTTCAGCATTGATGTTTTTCGTATTACAAAGTGTACTGTGATTCCCTAACTAGCTGCAACCCTTTTTATTGCAAAACATCTTGTTGTTTTTTGGAATATCACGTGGAATTAAGTGTGCAGTGTATAAATTATACAGGGAAAATTCTCGAGCTTCGTTTCGTTTTGCTTTAGTATATATAGATGGCTCTTTTCTCTATTTGATGGGTCGAATATGCGTATTCAGCCAGGTTATACAAACATGAATAAATCTCAAATGTTGTCTTATTATGTAAATTTCACAAAATGTAATGTCATTTGAATTTACTTGACACCTCGTTATAGAATTCTATATCCATCGGATAACAGCGATGAATTCGTTCTGCATCAGAGGTCCTTTTGAAAGATGTACATTTGAATAGATTGAAGAGAGTGACACAGCGAATTTTAATCTCAGTTTTTACATTTTACGACATTTGTGAAACCATCACGTGAATGTACGAGTAAAAAGACAACAAATGTTCATATAAACATTGCATGGAGTGCTGCCCTTATTCTCAGAAATACTAATAAAGTCAGTAAATTATGAACTGCCAGTAAATGTCGTTGATTCAGTCCTGAATGTAAATCATGTTTCGCCGACAAACATTGAATGCATGTAGCTCTGTCAACCTCCTCCTAGATTTATGTCAAGCCCGCAGCTACGCTGAGGCACACAGATGCAGGTGCATCAGTAGAATATTGGGATTACATATTATATCGACAAATAATCAAGAACTGACACAAATGTCTAGCTTAAAACTGAAATCGTCCAGGGATATGCACTAAAACGCAGGAAATCACACAAAATGGTGTGGAAGGCGCATACCACCGGACCGCCATAGAAAGGGATTTGCCTCGGTTACAATTCAGGACTGGCTGCGGGCCTGTATAATGTTTGTGTATACTAGTATATTACAAATTAGGTACAACACGAGCATATTTTTGACATACACGTTATGTAATGTGTTTGATATGTTCTAATATACTTCTCAAAATAATGTAAGGAACACACAAAATAACAATATTTTTTACTTAATCTTTAATATTCTGCATTTCATATCCGTATCAAAAGTTGATTCATATCAAAAGTTAATACTTTCCGGTCAAGCAACAATTGTTAAATAATACATTTCGACTTAAAAACTGCAAAAAGACAGTAAAATGTTCAATAATGGCACAATTAAACAATAACACAGATCCAAACGTGGTCCTTAAATTATTTTGATAAGTATATATATATATATATACAGTGCGATAAACAAAACAACATCAAATCATGCTCACCATTTCATTTCGCAGCTTATCCATAGCATCGTCTATTGTGGTCCTCTTGACTTGCACCTGGCCATGTCGGCTGCTCATCCGTTGTTTGAAAGAGTGGGTCGCCTCCACACGATTCCTGTAGAACTCTCTACAAGCATTTGAGAGCTCAATAGATGCAGTATAGTCATCTCCATTGGCTTCACCTCCACTTGGTACGACTAATCGTGTCTTGTCTTCACTGGCCATTCTCTTGTTTGTGTTTTTCCTCTAAATAAACCAACCGTTTATGCAAAAATAATCAAAACTTGCTCATATGTTTTGTTTTGAGACACTTTTTTTTAAAAATCCAGTTTATGTCTCGTTAAAATAACTATATATGTATAACTATATATATATCTCTATATGTCCAATGTCCGTATTTTACAGGTAACTGTAAGATGTATAGCTATTCCAATGACTCATACAGATGTGATGTCGTGTGTTGAAAGTAGATGTTTAGTATAACGTCGGCGTTCGTCTTGATTATATCAACACTGGTCACGTGTCAGGCAGTTGCGATCTGATTGGACAAGGGTATTCAAACGGAACAGCGATTTTGCGATTTTAGTAAAATTCGTTCTGGTGGTTTCTGATATTTGCGTTTTACACACTTTACTCGATTTGGTTATATTATTTACACGTTTAAGGTGTGCTTCTTAAAACCATAAAATATGTCCTCTAAAGAAGATATGTTTTATGATTAGAAATTTAATGCAATTTTATAACCACATCACTAAAATTCTTTATATGCGTTTTTAACGTCGGTATGTTAGATGTGATAGGCTGTAGGGCATATAAATTGGATTAATGTCCTCCGTCATACTATCTTAATGCGAATGGAATTCGTGTTCATCCGTTTATCTTAAATACAGAGAGTTAATATAGATTTAATTTATTTGATCTTATACGTAAATCATAACATAAGTCAAGTATTTGTATACATGTTTGTACAACAATGTAATGATGGTAGACCAGGGAGTATACGTATACTTACTCCCTGGGTAGACATGTAATTCGTTATTTTGAGGCTGGTAACTGGAATTACATCGTCTCTCGGAGAAGCAAGATTGCACTGGGGAAGATGTAGTATCTGCGTCATATTTAATTAATAGTCAAATATTTGCATACACATATTAGTTACCGGTTTATGCAATATTGTAATAAAGCACGCGCATCAGCAATAATACTAGCTATCTGGCTAAAACGAAGCGGTCCGGTAACTTGTCATCAAAGTGGATGTTGGACTGTATAGTTTATTTTCAGAGCTAAACTTAAGTGCCAGCAGTCACATTTGCATTCTAAATACATCAACGTATGCCAACAAGAAGGTCCATGTAAAAAACAAAAAATACAATAAGATGTGTTGAATCAGAGATCTAAGAAGGTTTATTAAGTTTCTGGTTGATAGTGCCAGTATTTTACATACAAAGTAATATCAACATATATATCATAAAAATGTTATTATAATAAATGCGTCGGGTTACACGTTCTAACATGTGTTAGCGAAGTACCGTTATGAAATGGACATTGGTAAACTGACCAGACTACGCTCTTCCCCAGCTATCTCCACCCCGTCAACTGGCCAGTATACTCTTTCTGTCCAATGCTAGAGCATGGTTCATGACTATAGTGGTTCCCTGCCACCTTACAGGGTAAATGCAACCATAAATAACCACTTATCCACTCCCATCACTCTTCCCCTCTCACCATGCATCCATTTAACCATACTTTCGTTCATTGATATACTAATAAGGAAAACCGTATCAAAATTATACAGTGTTTGTGCGCCGTAAAACCCCAATTCAATTCAATAAAAAAATTACCATTTATATGTAATATTTGAATTATATAACAATTTGCAAGTCAGTCTGACGTTAAAAACATCTTCATTTGAAGTAGATACAAATGCAAATGTTGAACAGGAAATGTCAATGAATATAGCATTATTAACGATACATACATGTTCTGGGACAGGCTCATAGCCAGTGAGTACTGGTCTACTCTGGATAAGAGGAGTGACATAACAGGAGTGACATAACAGGAGTGACATAGTTTAGTATTATTAATGTGTTCAAGTAAACATAAGTAAGGAGTAGTTTGTGGTTTATTCTTATTTCATACAAGTATTGCGTTTAGCTCATTTTACTTTAAAAGGAGAAAAATATATGTCTTTCCATGTTTATTCTCTTTTTCCCATTTTGATTATGGGGTCGGTTTACCATTTAAATATTACTACTATTACTATTTAATTTTTTTCAAAACGGTTTGAATTTACATGGTTTTGTTAGTAATTGTATTTTTCTGGCAACGCTGTAGTCAAAAGATTGTATAGCAGATATTTTGTCATTGTCTATTTAAACAAAATGGTTAATGTGTCATCATATATTCTTTAATAGCTCCACATTGTCTTTAAACGAGTCATTTATATGACACACATCTTTAGTGAACTACCTTTTATATTAGTCTGGCTTACCAATATTTCAAATATTCTTATTTGAAAAAAAAAACACACAGACAAAAACAGGATTTTTCAATATGAATACACCTTAAAATTACATAGCATCACATACATTAAGAGATAGTTTGTGTACATACATATCATGTTAAATAATTTATAATGAAAAACATTATTTAGAGTATAACAACTAAGTTGAGAGAGAGAGAGAGAGGGAGAGAGAGCGAGCGAGCGAGGGAGTGTGCGTGCGTGCGTGCGTGTGTGTGTGACAGAGATTTTAATATTGTAGGGAAAACAATTTGGAAATGCTTAGATAAAGAAAAGAAAGGATAAACCTGAAAAGAAATTCAGCCAGAAGATGAAGAGCAAAAAGACATAAAGAGAATATGTAACACGTCCTTTGTTTATTTATTGATTTGTTTTATATATAATTGAATAAAAATTATAATAGTGACAAAAAAGAATAACATACATTCTCATTAAAACTACCCATCTGCTGCCGATTTGCCTTATCTCTAAGAAAGAACTCGTCTCGTGAATTACTGCAATTTTTAGAAACACAAACACTGAGATGGCAACATACTGAATTTACATATCAGAATACAAAAATAAAAAATAAGTTTACCATGGAAATGTTTGAAAATGTCTCAAATATATCAACGTTGTGATATAAACCAAAATTGGCACACTAAATTAGTGAAAATGTCGTTTTTAAAAAAAATAAAGGAAAATTATTTGGTGCTCGCCATAATGCCTACACTTCCTGTATTACACACCAAGAGAACAGTCAAGTGTTTTGCAGGGCGAAAAAAACGCTTTCGTGGTGTTGATTCAATTATCATATTTAAGAGAAATCGTTTTGCTATATTTTTGATGTTTATATAAGTAGCAGAACAACAGTACTTAAATAAAAAATAAAAAAAGAGAAAAGAAAACACGATCTATTGTTTTATGTAACTGTTATACTCAATGTGGCGTAGGCGGCTAAAATGGTGGCTATCGTTGTTGCTTGGGTAATCTTTTGCTTTGTCATGAATATATTCTTGCAGACGACACAAGGAAAATAAACATGTTTCCAATCAAAAGTAGGAATTGCGAAGTGCAGGTTTTCATATTTTAATTTGTTGCATTTGAAGAATAATGTGTACCTTTACATTTAATCTGTTTATGTCATTTTAAATCACAAAATGGCGAACTACATTCGTATGCATTTGTTATAAGACAAAAAGTCCTACTCTTGACACATAGCACCAATCATTTCAAACAATACAAGTGATTGTAATTATTAATTCCAAACAAATACTGTTAATGTGTCAACTTATTTACAGTGAAGGTTGACGCCTTAATGTTATTTTTATTCTTGTTCATTTGCCAGTCCCATTTTGTCGCCAATTTGGTGTACAATGGCCATTTACTGCAGGGTAATTACAGGTCAGATTACTTAATAAAAATGGTAAACAATTTAATCTTTTTTCAATGGGTAAACCGTTTTATGAATGAAATCCAAATATTTAACTCTTTAACGCGCTTATAATTATATTTTCTTATTTTTTTACGTCTGACGATTATGGTTTCCCACAGAAGGGTGCGTTATAATAATCTATAATATACAGACTATAAGATGAAGGTGTTGTAATAGGCAGTAAAGTGTTTAATCCTCGGTACAGTTTGCATAACAAATATAAATCACCTTAATGTCTCAATGAGGTTTAACAGAATTATGTCAATCAAAGATTTATAGGTTTTAATATGCTTAATAAAAAGTATCAAACGTTCTTTATGTGGACGAGGGATGGGCGCATTTACTTCATATTTTTGAGGTATTACGGCTGTCATTTGATAGTTTGAACTTTACACCATTTTTGTTTTATTGACAACTTGTAAGTAATTGAACTGTTTGACCAGTTTAAAGATGAATGGCCACCCTTTTTGTAGTATTATCAATTAACAAATTTAACTCTTAAACATCATATGAACATTTCTTGATAGTCTCCGAGAGAAACCGCTACTAAGTTTTATGTAAAAATAAGTATTATTTGCACTATTGACGTAGATACTACTTTTACCACTGCGTGACTGCACGGGGAAATTTGGTAAATCAGATTTCTATAGCTACACAACTATTGCTAGATAACTGATAAATACATTTACCCGTGGATTAATTTACCTGTTAAAAGTTTTCTACGTCATCAAATAACTTATTCTCACTTTTCACATATATTGCAATGTGTGAATTGTCAATGTCTATTGTTGTGTATTGATTTCGATTTAAATAAACATGGCCGGAGATCTTTAAGAGAAATACATGCATTGTTTCAGACTATAACCCTACTGTACCCTTCAGCGAGACGAGCCATAACCCGTGAGAAAACAAATGCACTAAAAGGCTTCTGTACCAAACAAAATACGATGTTCGTAATACTTTTGTAATACTAGTATTAGGTCAATACTGTGATTTTCTTTTTGACCATGGTATGGGAGGCATACAATTTGTTCGAGAAATGTTTTATTATTATTATTATTATTATTCGTTTTAGGTATTGATCTCCGGCGGATTTTAAATGCCATGACATATTCTGCTTCAGATTCCGCATTTGGTTTTAAAAGTGGACTTCGCGTTGATAAAAACAAAATTGATCAAGCGTGACTATATATATATATTATACCACAATAGCCTTAATACACACTATGCATCGTGTAATACCCGAGGATATACACAGCATATGTTAGTTATTGTGGTATAAATACAATAGAGCATGAATCTTGCACGTGTACGGACGATAATGCACTCGCTAACGCTCGTGCATTATCTCCCCGTACACGTGCAAAACTCATGCTCTATCCTATACGTATATCATTCAATATAAATCATCATAAAAAATGCGTATATTTTCAATCAAATACTTTTTTTTGTTTCAACTGCTCTGCATAATTTCTCTTATATGCTGAATATATGCATAGTGGTCAACACCATTGTGCACTTCCAATACATTCTAGGAAATTGCTGTTTGCTCTTCCCATGCTTTGGTACGACTGAAATGCCGGGGATTGGCGGTTTAAAGGGACACATGGCAATCTTGATGTGGGTTAACTCATGACGTCTCGCTGTTAGTTTACTACATACATTATAATATTGCTTGCAAACAGCACTATTTGCTGTTTAAAAACGTTCATTGCAATTGTTTTGTCACATTAATAATTGTCCATTTTATTGGAGAAATGGTACATTTAAAGCTGAGGACACCGTGAATAACGACGAAAACAATTAAAACCCCAAATGTTGCTTCCTTTTATTTTATACGCAAGCAGGTGTAAAGTCAAAATGATGCTGAATTCGATTATTAGTCGATTATTGTTTTTTTAATGTGTGATATATACGTAAACATTGCCGTGGGAGACCCTAAGAACATATACATTATGGATTATGTTGGAGTATTATTACATATTGGTCGACGTTAAATCAGGATGGGATAGTAAATACGCTGCGTTTAAAACTTAAGTTACTCGCCTCTCATCGCTGCGGGTTCGAATCTCACTGGGAGCTCGGCTTGTCAAGTGAGAAAGTCTCGATTCTTACGGATGGCGGCAGGTATTCAGTACTGTTCTACTCATGAAAAATGGGGTGGTCTGCCTCTACCTCAAAAAAGAAAAGAAAGAAAAATGCCGTCATATATGGCGTAACATGTGCAAAACGTAAAACACTATTTAATTTAATAATATTTTATTGCTTGATGTTATTTACATAAATACATGTGATATAAAATTTATAATAATAAATAACATTTACAAATGGATTGGACCACGAGTTATCACAACATCAGTTACGGTCCTTTCCAAATAGGCAGAGTTCAACAAAATGGTTATATCAATATCTAGTTAAACAAAGCAAAGAAATAATGTTTTAACAATAGTAATCGAAAATAAAATAAAAAAAAATAAAAAAAGAACTACAACATACCAAACAAAATATCGTTCATCAAAAACCACTCCACACATGATAAGCCTCCCGTGTCCATACCCTACCGCCATACCGCCGAGCCCACCCATCATTCCGTAAAAGCTCACACAAAGAACATATCAAAAATACGACAGTAGAGGAAAGAAATCAATTCTATGGCTTTGAAAACGTTTCGTCTGTTTTATGAATTGTTGAACCTCAAAGAAAATGGTTTGATTTTGTTCGTCGTTTAAGTTTTCAATGCCATATAACAGTTTTTGGGTACTTATCGGATGATTAATGCGCGTATTCACAAATAATTGAATTCGCTGATTTGTAAAAAGTTCACACCTGAAAAAGAAATGTTCGGCATCTTCATAATCATTTCCACAGACACAACGAGGTGTATCCCGTAAATGATTGTTATAAAGATCTGCATTTAAATTACTACACTTGTAAAACACTATCCAAACAAACAAAATAAACACACATTAATCATCACTGTCGTAGTATATTTAGTGATCGAATCACGTATTAATTGATTCAATTTAACCATGTATAGCTGGATTAACGTTATGCGTAATATTTCAATCATATTTACCTCTTTATAGTACGATTACCAAATATGGTCATGTGCTTTCCTTGATACGCAATCATACAATATTGCAAGCACGTTCAAGCATGAATGTTAAACACTAATGTTTTTCACTGTGTCGATTTAAATAACTCGTACTAAAGCGATACTGAAATAAATATTAATGTCCTGTTTAACTATACACTTAATAATATGGTCGTAATGTTTGACATCATTATATATAACGTGAATGGGTACAGTGAAATTTCTTAATAGATTATTGAACAAATTGCCGTTACAAATAGGGTCACGCTCAACACATAAACTCGTTTTGTATTTTTTAATTATCTTTTAAACTGCATCGCAATACACACAAAAATCATGACACATATCATGTTTGTTGATTCGGTGTTGTAAAATGTTACCTTTAAGACGTGAACTTTATATAGTATTATATAGATTTGGTGCCCTTGGCTAGCAGTATATCAATAAACGTTAATATTACAGCCCAGACAAATCCCGGACAGTTGTAAACTTTAAAGTTGCAAATAGACTAAACTAAATTAGTGGCCATAAATGAGAAAATTATTAGCTGACCCCTTTCTTAAAACACATTTGCCGATTTTAAAAACATTTCTCGATTATTTTTCTTATTTCTATTCAATAAATACTGAAATGGGGATCCGTTAGAAACAACAAACACAAACAAAAAAGAAAAGTAGCAGATTCGGTTTTATTGCGACAGTTCATGAAAGGTGATATAGGCTCAACACCTCTCGTACCCCTTTCATCGGCGTAAGCGGTATTTCACAAGGATTGGGCTTGATGATCCCAAAGGACCAATAAGTAACAGCAATACTGATTTTAATCGGGTTGATGTAACAAAAGTGCGTGCATCTCTATAGTTTATAATATATGTACCCTTATCCTGTTACATATATATATAATGGACTGTTCTTTTTTTAATTAAGACCATTCCATTTATGTGACAAAGGGGTGTTTTTGGGAAAATGACTGATCAGAAGCCGGACATTGTAAACCCTGATCAGTTTATACACGCAGGCTGATCTGGGTTTACAATGGACGCAAAGGCTATTATAGTTAACAAAGTATAATGCACAGTTTTAGAAAGAAAAAAAAAGAGCTAGTCTCATATAACATTACACGACGTGTTTCACAGAATCCATGACAACATTAAATACTGAAAATGTGTTTTTAGCATAAATAATAGCCAGTCATGAAAACGACATCCGACTGCTGGTTTCAATAACATTAGTACATCAGTTCCTCGTGCGTTTTTATAAAAATGTCAGTGTAGGAGCCATGACAGCTGATGGTTTTATTTTCCAGCTGAATCCGTAATAAAGCCATAAACAATGAACTTTACAATCAAAACGCTGATTTGAATTTCCTTTAGAGTCTATGAACTCTTTGCCGCTTTCAATGTCGTCTTACTTTGAGTCCCTCCCAGGGGTTTGGAGTATCTGTTAAACATGGCCACCTATTTAAAGGATCTGGACTACATTGACAATTACTTTAAGAGAGTGTCTGCTTTTAGTGATCAAGGGAACAGACTCCTAAATGAAAAAATACTTTTGGGCATCTGGGGAACAATTAACATTACTGTCACGGATCATCCATGGTACCAGTACACCCCGTGGGAGGGCCTCTACTTTCTATATTTAGACGACAATCAAATACAGATCAAAATATGTATTCGTCACAAGACTAACATCTTTATACATAATGTAGTGAACACTCTGGAGACTACCGAATATGGAAGCGTCTTTAAAACAGTTGGTGTGACATGTGGAATTTACTGACAAGATCAGCAATAAAATTCGTCCACCTACAATCATCACATCGCCATATAGCGAAGCAGTGAAACTCTAAGAATGTGAAAACAATCAAATAATGTTATGACAACATGTAGGAAGTAACAATGTTTCAAATAACATGTAGACGGTTTTACGACCAGCGCCAATATTTCACCTTTGGAAGGTTCTAAACAGCAGTTGTAGTTAATGTCAATGTGTAACTACCGTGTTAGATTATAGCCAGCTCAAACCTGGTATATGGATCATAGTTGGCGTTGCACGTTTACATCTCAAACCAGTTTCCTTCAAGCCTCCTGGGTGGCCCGAACTATTAACGGATGTACAAAATATAATATATATGGTGTCAAAACCGCGATGTACGTAAACAAGTAACAAATGGTCGACCACAATGAAAATAAATCATTTGTTTATGACAATTATATTTAATATCTACGGAATTCCTCTTAGTGGAAACAAATTGCATTGGCTGTTCCGAATTCTTGACTTTAGGATGAACTGTTTTAAAATAGAAAAGTATACTTTTTATCACGTACGTTTTTGTTTTCTGTATACTAGTATTTTAATAATATCATGTATGTCTCTTATGAGTTTGAGACTATTGGTATCAGTATTGCATGTCTACATATGACCAGGCTGGAAACTGAATACGTGGGTATTCAACTTGTGTTCTACATTAAAAGTCGTTGCCACTTAGATTTTAAGATATACTCTAGACATCTTTAAGGCGCTCGAATGTTTGGTGCCTGTTGTGTTACTAACAAACAACCTCGGTTTAAACCGAGTAAACAAATTATATTTCGATAAGTTCGATATTTTCGATAGTTCGCTGTATAAAACAATGCATACTGTCAGGGTATTCGGGTAAGTAGATACGTGTCTCCAATAAACTAAACGCTGTTTGGAATAAAGATCCACACTTTACTGAATGCATGTCATATTGTACTGCAGATTACAAGCAAGAGAAAGAGGTTTGGCACACGCAACAACCAGGTAGGGCATTTACAGATTTCATTATGCCATTCATAATTCATTTTATCATATGCAATACTTTTGGCGCTTGCGGTCAGAGACGGTCTACTTAAGTAGAACATGACACGTTAATTACTAACGTCCTTGTAATAAAGGCATTGGATACCACAAACCGCATACAGTTCTTGATAGAAGACGAGTTGACCGCAACAGTAGAATACATTTACGCGTATTACTAATGAAGAGGTCAAGCCGACCGGGTCTAGTTAGGGTTTCGGTGAACCAATAATATGCGATACTAATTATAAGTTCCTAGTGAACCATAATTAGCATGACTAGTAAAGATAACGGTAGAACACGGCCCAACTAAACCTTCTGAAGGTAAGTCTAGTCTGTCTTGCCTGGGGAAAACTTCGGTTGACCACCAAATCCAGGATAGCTTCCATAGTTCACTTGCTCAATAGACACGGTGACTATACCTATGATCTTGATAATGTTAGACCTTGAATATATATATAGAGGATATTTGTTGTTTTGGAGTGAATAACATATTTTATTTCATCGAGAAGTGAGAAAACTTTATATTTTCACGAATGCGAAGCATGAGTGAAAATATAAAAGTTTTCTCACTTTGAGATGAAATAAAATATGTTATTCACGACAAAACAACAAATTTTCTTTTTATTTTATGATTTTACAATCTTTTTTTTAGGGAAACTATGGTAGAACAACAAAAGTAGTCCCGGCAGCTACTGTGAAATAAAACTCTATATTCCACAGTGTGGAATAACACTTTTATTTCACTGATAAAATACGGTATATCATTACATATCATAAAATAAATATAAATATCATAACCAACCCATATATTAGTTAGTTAAAACTCTACATTGAACATATTTCAATTACTATAATTAGTATATTAGAAATCACTTCGCAGTTATCTGTTATGTGATATACACATTTAAACAAATACTAATAGATCTTTACCACTGGATTTTTTCTCTCATAAAAAAAAGTATTTTTTTGTATTTTTTTATTATTATTATTATTAAGCACTAGTACACATGTGTGATTCTATAGAAAGACATGGTGGGCATTCTGTCATATTAGTAATTTATGTATATAAAGGTTATATCAGTATTACTTTATGCAGAAGACATGTCTCGGCGTTGCATAGAACTTACAACAGCAGACAACATACATATTAAGTGTGTTGTTTAGCAAGTAACCCTTTTGGTTGTCATGGTAAGGATGACAATTGTCGTTTGGACACAATTATTAAGGACCATACAGAACTGCCAGTGGCATAGTAATGGTCGGCGATCATCTCTTGAATAATATGGATCATGAAGAGTGACACGATCTTATATTTATTTATACCAATCAACTATTTATCAGTTATCTTTTAAAATAGATCTATCAACATGAATCAAAACGATAATGCTATATATAGAGGTACGTTTGAAGTTTCAATATAGAAATCATTGTATGTATGTGCAAAATCGAAAGTTTAAGCATTTAAACACAGCTTGTATCAATATGCACAATATAATAAAGCGCAGTGTGCATCAATATGCACAGTATATTAAAAACAATGCATGCAAACATGTGCTTGCACGATATGTGAGAAAGCACAGATTGCATCAGTATGCACTATATACTGAAAGCGCAGCTTTATATATATCTATTATATATATATATATATATATATAAATATATTATTGAAAGCGCAGCTTGCAACAGTTGGCACTATATATTGAAAGCGCAGCTTTATATATATATGTATTATATATACTATAGATATATATTATTGAAAGCGCAGCTTGAAACAGTATGCACTATATATTGAAAGCGCAGCTTTATATATATATTATATATATATCTAGATATGTACTATTGAAGGCGTAGCTTGCATCAGTACGCACTAAATATTGAAAGCGCAGCTTGCATCATTACGTACTATATATTGAAAGCGCAGCTTGCATCAGAACGCACTATATATTGAAAGCGCAGCTTGCATCAGTAATCACTATATATTGAACGCGCAGCTTGCATCAGTACGCACTATATATTGAAAGCGCAGCTTGCATCAGTGCGCACTATGTATTGAACGCGCAGCTTGCATCAGTATGCACTATAGAACATATATTTTATTTAACTTGTACATACGTACATCGTTACATATACATACATACATTTTCATGCATAATAAGTCGAGTAATTTAGACAAAAGTACATTTGCTATGAGCAATATTAATATTAAATAACTGATATATGAGAATGAAAATACAAAAGAGCTAATCATTGTTTAATTAATCAAGATTTTATTCCTTACAGCTAAATCTGTACTAATATAGTTAGCTAACCTAATAACAATATTCTTATCCTGTGTCTGCATTAATTCTAAGAATTTAAACATACTAGGTATATTATAATAATATTTTTAAATATAAATTGTCCGGATTCTTGTGTAACAAGGACAAATCAAAATAAAATGGTATTCATCTTCCAAATCAATACTGTGGCAACATTGACAATATCTTTCATTTCTAGGTATTCTATTTCGAGACTATTATCTACCGGTCTGTATTCTTAACGAATGTGCTGATATTCTGAATTTTGTCAAATATGGTCTGAGATTACATGGTAAAATATCAAGGTATGATTCATAATTAAAACTCAATTTACAATGAGTATATAATTCAAGTACACCACTTGATTCCTTATCTACAAACCATCGTTGTATAAAACAATCAACAACTCTTTGTCTAAACGTATTTATAAAGTATTTAGCATTAACAGCGCAGCTTGCATACATTGAAGGTGCATCTTGCTTCCGTATGCACTATATATTAAAAGCGCAGCTTGCATCTATTGAAAGCAAAGCGTGCAAATATATGCTTGCTGCAAGCACAGCTTGCATCAGTAAGCACAATATACTGAAAGCACAACTTGCACCAGTTTGCACAATGAATTACAAGCACAACGTGCATCGATCGATATATGCTTTGTACAATATTCCCAAGAATGAGAACTGAGCTGAATAGTTTTACAGGGTTGCGTATATAACACTACCCCAGCAATTGTATTGTGTTGATCATCAGTCTCGCGAGTTTTATGTCTAAGATTTGTATTATAAATGTGTTCCCTCATGGGCCAATCTGGCCTATCGAATGGCATTTGAAAATAAACGTTACCTAAACAGTATTTGAAAATAAATGTTGACATTGGCATAGGCTTGCGTAGCGGTCAGCTTTGTTCATTTACAAATGATGCCATACATATAATACATGGAATGTCAGACTATTTGCTGGATACATTTATCACAGAGTAGTTTGAGGCGTTAGCCGATATATTTCCCATGATATATAACCCATGATATATGCCTTTACATTTTATAGTTGTTTTATTGCCGGTTTGTTCAAACAGTAATACAGCAGGTCCCTTGCGTTAGCCGATATATTACCCATGATATATGCCTTTACATCTTATAGTTGTTTTATCTCCGGTTTGTTCAAACAATAATACAGCAGGCCGGTCTGTTCAAACAGTAATACAGCAGGTCCGTTGTCATAAAAATACATCAGGTGTTTGACACCACCCTCTTGTCATAAAAAAAGCCGCGTGCAACCGCCCCTTGCATGATATCCCACAAACTGTATTTAAAACAGAAGACTTTAGCCATGTAACGGAAATATAATAAACAATTGACATACATCTATGTAACAACAGATCACAATGATTTGCACAGGCTAGCCGCACCATGCGATAAATATATGTTACACCACACCAAGATGATGTGTAAAAGCCAGCTGCACCATGATAAAGATATGTTACACGACCCCAATGTGTGCACATTGCCAGTGACCATTGGACACTCGATAGGCAAGGCGTATGTGAACCATTCCATTAATTAAAGATCACACTGGCTGTTATAAACCATCAAATAAATGGCGCAAACATGATAGACTTATTCATTGAGAAAACTACTTATTCACTATTTCAAATAAAACCTTAACAATGATAGTAAGAACGTTTGTAATAGCAGTATTAACGTTTTCTTAATTGTTTTATCTCACTATAATGGCTTCATATGCTTTCATTAATTACCTAATTTAATATCTCAAGTGAAATTTTCCACTGTTCCATTCTATTATATGTTTAATTCGTTGACATAGTCACTAAACGTATTGTTTTGTGTTTTCCCTTTTTATGATGTTCTTTCTTCAGCACTGGTAGCATTCCTTGGAAATGGTAAAATTGGGCTATGCTATCTTTACCATTTTAAAGTGCACGCGCCTTCGGACATATTTTTAACCTTTGTTTAGTCAAACGTTTCCATGTCCTTTAGTTAAAAGTCATGGTATGTTATGACAAGCATTTGTAAACGCCTCATAAAAGTCATCTTCAATTGTATATGTAAGCAGAAACTGATGAAAAATAGCCGAAACGAACTTCTTGCTCCGGGAAAAGATACATAATGCAAAAGAGCATGGCGTAGTGGTTACTGTTTTCTTTTTGACGAGTGATTTATTAATTAATTATAAGTTGTATGATACACATTTATTATTTCACCATGTCCTTGAGGAAAAACAGTTGACATCAGAAAAACGGGTTTACATGATTTAGTAAGGCGAATGGCAAGGTTTGTTTACATACTTTACTAAACAAATAAGCAGACGACATCAAAGAACAATCTGAGCAAATAGTATAAATAGTAAAAGTATACATATAGTACACACGTTTAAATTAGAACGTTCGTTTCAAATAAAGACTGCAAATGGAATCACTTGGAAACAAACACAAACAAGAGAGAACATTATCATATTCGGTTTTATTTAGTCTGTTCATGGAAGGTAATATAAGGCGCAATACCTCTCACGACCCCTATCAACGGCTTAAGCGGTGTTCTACTTTAAAGCCATACGGATTGGGATTGATGATCCCAAAGGACCAGTAATTTGTGATTTGTGGTTCGGGCGACTTTTTACAGAATCCACACAGCACTAAACAAACGCTATCTTCAAGTGAATATCGGTATACAATGAAAAGCGGATCACGTGGAGACAACCGACATTCTGTTTTATTGAGTCCGTTCGTGAGAGGTAATATATGTAAAGCTAATGTAAAGAAGTGTCATTGAATTTACAATCGCTTATACTTTGTGTTACCAATGGCTGTTGTTTGTTGGAGAATATGTGATACCGTTTAATAATAATAATAATAATAACAATAATAATATCTTTATTTTCAAGAGGAAAACATACTTGGCTACAAGCCAGTCTAACATATGGTCCTCAAACACAATATAATATATTTACAGTATATACGAACGTCACTAAAACAATGGTACAAAAAAAAAAAAAAGTCTATAAACTTCATGATTTTTCTAAAATGCTGGTATCTGAGATAAATAGAATAAGATCGATTCAACGTTTGGATGATGTGCATACAATATACAAATAATGTTTACCAATCTTTAATAGTATATGTTTTTACGATATCAATATTATTTTTTTAAAAATTTACATACATATTACCAGTTAAATGAACAATGTACAGGTGCAAATACTGAGAATAACAAGAGTCTAGTTAAACAGAACAAAACAGAACATAACATTTAGTTTTACATTAACTACATGTCTCTCATTGTATGGTATGTATTATAAGAATCTTTCATGGGTATCCGGTGAAGATAGGGAATTCCTACCCGAGGTATAAGTGTTTTCATCGGAACCGAGGCTCTGCTGAGGTTCCGATTAAACACTTATACCGAGGGTTGGAATTTCCTATCAGAACCGAATACCCATGATAGATGTTTTTTCTTGCTTATCAGAGACATGTCGTGAATTGACGCCGCCAGCTACTAACGTTTTGCATGTTTTCCTTCATACCGGATGTTGGCGCGCGTGAATTTTATCTCGACCCTAGGGTGAGATGGAAATATCTAGCCCCGGTAACATGACTGATATGACTGATATGCAAGACATATCTATATATCCTACACAGTGTCTATGACAGATCATTCAATCCAATTAGGGGTTTGAACTAAATACCATCAGTGTATCTGAAATAACTTGGGAACAGCGGGTCATACGGATTATTTTTTTCAGTTTCATTAAGGTCTCACTAGAGTTAGCTCCCTTGAAACCCACGGTAAACAATTCTTACGCCTTACAAAGTAGTAGTGTGTTCTTCGGTTTTAAATATTTTTAATAATTGCTGACAGATATGTTTATTGTTGTTGCAAGTGAGATGAGCAGAGTCTGAAATTGGATGTGCAGCTATTAGATGACACTGCCACCAAAATATGACAGTTTTATGGATGTTGAAGAAGAGTAGACATTCTGATCCAAACTCTGGAGTTAAAGCCCAAAATAGAGCATTGGAGGACACCACTCCAATTTAAAAAAAAACTGGTCAACGTACCATATTTTGTACAGTTGTGTGTGGGCAAATGACTTGGTTACATAAAAAAGTAACTTTTAGCTTGGAAACTTTCTGTTCGGAATGGCCCTGTAAACTTTATTCATATAGGCCAACATAGTAAAAATGCACTGTGTATACCTTAAGATGACAGACACTATTCAGATATAGGTCTTACTCATTTGAATTATAACTATCGTGTTATGGCGGCATGTCGCCGGAGCTTTGTTCCAACAACATGGAGTATTCAGTCAAATTAATAGAAATAATATATAAAAGGTCTATCGTAGAATAGTATAAATACAGTTTCGACCTTTGTCAAGTGTCTTCTTTGATAAGGGAAGAGACATTTATTATAACTTATATACTTGTTCATGCATATGCTTTGTATAAAGTCACGCTGTATGTTAATGAACTGTTGATTTCATTCTTCTGCAATGTGTAATCAACTTGGATATATTCAAATAAATCGATGTTGATCTAATTTGATCAGGCAACCTGTCAATACCGTCTGCAAAGACTCCCTCTGGCGGCCAGACATCAACATAACGGTTGCCAATGACACACTATTTGCTAAATTATGTATGCATTATCATTATATATCAAGACATGCTCGTGTTAGAAAGTGCTTGGGGCCAATTTGTCCCATATTATCAAATTGTTTGAAATTTGCACGCGACTTATGGTTCGATTCAAAGTAAATATTTATACAATTCATGTAAATCGTCAATTGACCATAACTAAAGTGCATATATACAATATTTTTCAACATTTTAGACAGAATGGAAGACACGCCAAACATAACATATGTGCAAGGAATACAACCGCCTTGGAATGGTCAGTGGTCAAGAATCTGGTCAAGAATATCAAATTGTGGTGAACGATTAGTGGTCAGAGATACCGCCTTTGAGGTGTCAGTGGTCAGTGATACCGCCTTGGTAATGTCAGTGGTCAGGGATACCACACTGGAAATGGCAGTGGTCAGCGAATGTCATTGGTTATTTTAAAATATATTCTGCATAGTATAAGCCCGATATTTCCTTTATATATTCGCAGAGGTTATGGAAATCATTAACAAATGTATCTGTACAACCAGTCATATAACACAAGCAGTGACACATTAAAAAAACACCTCTAAAATTCTACTGTTGCTGTTTCATTTGCATCAGCAAGAATAGTTTGAGTAAGAATGTTGTTAACACAAGCGTTGTTTTTACAACCTAAATGCACTACACTTGTTAATATCGGCAGTACAGAAATATCACTTAAAGTTGCAGTCTCGGGTTGACAATGGTATGTCATATGCAAAAATGTGCAACTCTTCTCCTTCCACGATATTTTGTCGCTAAGCAAGAACATAGGTGACACTATGTGCAACTCTTCTCCTTCCACGATATTTGTCGCTAAGCAAGAATATAGGTGACACTATGTGCAACTCTTCTCCTTCCACGATATTTGTCGCTAAGCAAGAACATAGATGACACCATGTGCAACTCTTCTCCTTCCACGATATTTGTCGCTAAGCAAGAATATAGGTGACACTATGTGCAACTCTTCTCCTTCCACGATATTTGTCGCTAAGCAAGAATATAGGTGACACTATGTGCAACTCTTCTCCTTCCACGATATTTGTCGCTAAGCAAGAACATAGGTGACACTATGTGCAACTCTTCTCCTTCCACGATATTTGTCGCTAAGCAAGAATATAGGTGACACTATGTGCAACTCTTCTCCTTCCACGATATTTGTCGCTAAGCAAGAATATAGGTGACACTATGTGCAACTGTTCTCCTTCCACGATATTTGTCGCTAAGCAAGAACATAGATGACACTATGTGCAACTCTTCTCCTTCCACGATATTTGTCGCTAAGCAAGAATATAGGTGACACTATGTGCAACTCTTCTCCTTCCACGATATATTGTCGCTAAGCAAGAACATAGGTGACACTATGTGCAACTCTTCTCCTTCCACGATATATTGTCGCTAAGCAAGAATATAGGTGACATTAAGTGCAACTCTTCTCCTTCCGAGGTATATTTTCACTAATTAGATAGATGACACTGCGTGTAGCACTTCTCCTTCCGATATATATATATATGTGACACTGTGTGCAATACTTCTCTCATTCTATTGACTATCTCAGAACCCATGTGTGAAAAACTTCTCTCATCCTATATATTGACTAAATCAGTACCAATGTGTGCAACACCTCCCTCATCCTATACATGACTAAGTCAGAACCAATGTGTGCAACACTTCTCCATCCTATAGATTTACTAAGTCAGAGCCAATGTGGGCAACACTTCTCCCAACCTATATATTGACTAAGTCAGAACCAATGTGTGCACCACTTCTCTCATCCTACATATTGACTAAGTCAGAACCAACGTGTGCACCACTTCTCTCATCCTATATATTGACTAAGACAAAACCAACGTGTGCAACATTTCTCTCATCCTACATATTGACTAAGTCAGAACCAATGTGTGCAACACTTCTCCCATCCTATAGATTGACTAAATCAGAACTAATGTGTGCAACACTTCTCCCATCCTATAGATTGACTAAATCAGATCCAATGTCTGCAACACTTCTCCCATCCTATATATTGACTAAGTCAGAACCAATGTGTGCACCACTTCTCTCATCCTACATATTGACTAAGTCGGAACCAACGTGTGCAACATTTCTCTCATCCTATATATTGACTAAGTCAGAACCAATGTGTGCACCACTTCTCTCATCCTACATATTGACTAAGTCGGAACCAACGTGTGCAACATTTCTCTCATCCTATATATTGACTAAGTCAGAACCAATGTGTGCACCACTTCTCTCATCCTACATATTGACTAAGTCGGAACCAACGTGTGCAACATTTCTCTCATCCTATATATTGACTAAGTCAGAACCAATGTGTGCACCACTTCTCTCATCCTACATATTGACTAAGTCGGAACCAACGTGTGCAACATTTCTCTCATCCTACATATTGACTAAGTCAGAACCAATGTGTGCAACACTTCTCTCATCCTATATATTGACTAAGTCAGAACCAATGTGTGCACCACTTCTCTCATCCTATATATTGACTAAGTCGGAACCAATGTGTGCAATATTTCTCTCATCCTACATATTGACTTAGTCAGAACCAACGTGTGCAACACTTCTTTCATCCTATATATTGACTAAATCAGAACCAATGTGTGCAACACTTCTCTCATCCTATATATTGACTAAGTCGGAACCAACGTGTGCAACATTTCTCTCATCCTATATATTGACTAAGTCAGAACCAATGTGTGCAACACTTCTTTCATCCTATATATTGACTAAATCAGAACCAATGTGTGCAACACTTCTCTCATCCTATATATTGACTAAGTCGGAACCAATGTGTGCAATATTTCTCTCATCCTGTCAGAACCAATGTGTACACCACTTCTTTCATCCTATATATTGACTGTCAGAACCAACGTGTGCAACACTTCTCCCATCCTATAGATTGACTAATCCAGGACACAGGTGGCACGATATGAAACACCTCTTCCTACTTATATATCAACTATGTCAGAATCAATGTGTGCAACATCTCTCTTTCTCTTTTGTATCTTTAACTAAGTTACTAAAGCATTTGGTAGGAGAGCGTTTGAGTTCAACACACCTATTTATTGTTATGCAAAAAACATGTATATAATATTTCGTTACATTTTTCGTGCAAATAAACACAACTGACATACGAGGTTGGCGCCCAGATTTATGTACAGATGAAATGGACATTAGCGGTATGTCACTAAATCAAAGACGGACAAATGGACGTGTCATGTTTTAATTAGAAATGAGCCGTGGTCACATATTTGGAGCACAGCAGGTTGTAAACATATAAAACATCATAATGGACGCTGTCTAAAAGGTGAACAATGTTGACTATATAAGATCAAGTTTGAGCCTAAAGCCATCGTCGATGTATACACTTGTTTTGAATTGAATTGGGGTTTTAAGGCGCACCAACACACTACAGGTTATATGGCGCCTAACAGGCATGAACATGCCAGGCTCATCTTCCATGTACAACGAGATAAAATATGGAAAATGGGCCTAGAACCTTCTCACCCTGAACTGCAGAGTTGCTGCAAATTCTATCGTAAAAACTCCATTTACGCTGGAGCCACGTTTATTGTTTTTCTGCCACTGCTCTTAGTGATGTGAGCGAGATGGCACCTGAAACAATGCAGGGGTCATGATGAAGACCTTTAATGAGCATGAACAAAAATGACAAAATGAATATGAATGGGGGTGGGGGGGGGGGGGGGGGGGGGGGTCCTACCCCTCTGCATGTGACGGTGTGTTTGCAGTGGTTGTAAGCCATATATTCGTTGAAGAACAATTTTGTAAGATGACATGTAAGATTACATAGAATCGCTAAAGATGCATCCATTCGTTTTTCAAATGGTGTGCTATTGGTCTTGCAAACCAAATGGTGTGCTATTGGTCTTGCAAACCAAATGGTGTGCTATTGGTCTTGCAAACCAAATAAGTCAATGATCAATAAGGATTCCGGAGTGTTGGCAACTTTTAAAGATAAATATGTGAACACAGTACAGTTACAAACTCATCTTCAAAGTGCTTTCAACTTTGAAAAAGTCTTTAACAGCAAACTATCACAATTCATGAACAAACAAACATATATACCATTATAGAACTACAGAAAGTGTCAAACAAACGAATAAGAAAAGAACAGGGGGAAACTAAAACCAAAACAAAACAAAATAAAAATGGAAAGGGTACAGTGTTCTTCTAAATTATGTACAATCGTGCCATTAAAACGGTCAATACATGTTCAAGAGCGTATTATTACAGGGACAAACATACTTAACTATATAAACTGCATTATACATAAGTTCATAGGTCCATGAGCAAACATGTTTACATACAATACATTAACAGAAGAATCATGGACAATAACAATCAGATATAATACATGCTGAAAAGGGGATCCTTTGGAAGCAACAAGAGAGAACAGTATCAGTATCCGTGACATTCACGCTACTGTTTGTTTAGTGTTGTGTGGTGACGGCAAAAAGGTTGCAGATTTACAATTAAAGTTATGTACACTCACGAGGAACCTATGTGGGCCTGAAGGAGACGGCACTATGGGCTGATAGTGCTGTCGGGAATCCGTGTATAGTTACAGCGTCGGTTACTACTGATGGAAAGAGATTCAACTCCTAGGAAGGAGAATATGTATACAGTTTGAGTAGCTGTTGGTTGGTAAAGACGATGGCTACCTCGGGTACGCCTATCATTGTGGCGTAATATATATTGGCTTCCGCGTCTACGAGCCCATGGTGGATGCTGTACAACATTCTCAGGCGATGTTCGCTGCGTCGTTCTGTAAATGTTTATATTGCCATTGCTATGTATTTTTCGTCATTGTTTTATAAGTGGTGTAGACACTACCACTGCAACAATGCAAATTACTAGTTTGAATTTGTAAAATAGGACATGCGCGGTGGAACAGTATACTCTAAGTGATCATCAGCTATGTACGATTAAATGCGTTGATTACTTTGTGATTGACAGTTTAAACATGCAACAGTTTAAACGTATGAAAACCTCACATTTTCTCTCTAGCATACATACATCCTAGGAGTGGAAAGAAAAAAGTGGATAATGTTTTTCATTCGTGATGTTCATTGTCATTGTCATTTTGTCATGTTCATTGTCATTTTGGTGTGACTGTGACAACCCTTGGTAAGCTTAATTCAAGGACGACATATGTCAAAGCATGTCATACATGTCATACGTGTGTTATTTTCATGCCTTTTTATATTATCATATTAAATGAGGGCTGGCGTGGCGCAGTCGGTAGCGCGGCGGATTTGTAACCGGAGGGTTCAATCCTCCGTGGTGCCACTGAGTTTCGTCGGTGTGTTTTTGTGCAAGACACTTTCCCTTAGCCTTGTCCGTCGGATGGGCGGTCCCGTGTATCGGTCTATCCTCCGAGCACGTTAAAGAACCATAGATATCTATTCGATAATAAGAGTAGGGAACGGTTTCTGGATTCCTATGTATCCTTCTCCTCTCTCTGGGGCGGTTCTAAATAACCTATACTGTGTTGATGAGCCGTTTAACAACATTTAATTAAATGAAGTCAACCATACGATGACCTACCACAAATGGAGTACGTATAAAAACAACACATGCTAATGTAACATACACTAGACCTTGAACGAATCTATCGAGACTTGGAATGATCCCGATGTTTGGCATGATCCCGAGACTTGGAATGGTCCCGACGTTTGACATAATCCCGGGACTTTGGAATGGTTTCGAGACTTGGGATGGCCCCTATGTTTGGCGTGATCCCGGGACTTGGAATGGTTTCGAGACTTGGAATGGTCCCAGGTTTGGCAGGATCCCGAGACTTGGAATGGTGACGCGAACCATGAACCCGGTATTGCGCGAACAATTGTTGATGATGCACACTGGAAGAATATCGAAGTGTGTGTGTGTGTGTGTGTGTGTGTGTGTGTGTGCTTAATTTTGAAATAAAAGCAAAATTACCATAGGTTGTTTCACAAAACAGGGCTCTGGGACGGTACAATGCAAAATTATGTGCTAAAATAGTTTATGACCGCAACGCGTTTTTCCAGTCAACACAGACGGGTAAAAATATATTATCACATACTTTCGTAAGATACGGACATGTATGCCCATTCGGATAGGGCTGTGATTCTCTGAAAAATAATCCATTCCTCGGGCGGGATATGGATTTTGGAGAAGCCCTGATAAGCGTATCGCTATGCTCTTCGTGGGGTATTGTAAACATTGAATAAAGAATCATTTATTATACTGTGTATGTAAGATTTCGTGTTTTTTTTAATAGTTTATATACAATAGCAAAATTGTGTGTATGTATGTATTTTATGCAATAGCTGAATTTTACGAAACAAATGAAATCCTTAATTTTTTTAGAAAATATCCGCCTTCGGCCTATTTTATTGTTTGAGTAGAGGCATACCACCCCGAGGGTAGAACCACTACTGTATGCCTCCCGCCATCCGTAAGACACTGAACTAATATAGGAAACCTAACGTTTAATTTCATTTATTATTTAATTTTAAGCGTGACATCTTAAAACCCTGTTTGCAGAGTCTGCAATAAATCAAGAGTACAGTGCCTAGTTTGGGAGATATCCAACTTAACGTTATTTCTTTAAGATTTAGGCTAGTAAAGGATACATATAAATATCGTAAAAGGTGTTTTAACTGATCATGCATGCTTCGACATTTTGATAAATTAAGCGCACACAACGAAACTAAAGGTGTTAAATGACTAAATATACCTGTCGAAGACGAAACCTTACCTAAACTATTACTATCACTTTAATTGGTTATTTTGGACTTAGTAAGGGATTCAACATACATCTATGTAAACACATATAACTAGTTTGATGCAGGCTAAAGTTTAAAAAACTGTTTAGAAAAATTAAATTCGCAGGGCGTGATGAACAAACTATTGTCGAAAACAACGCAGGTAGTATCCATAGATAAATCTCCACATTTTTTTTTGTTTGTAATTTGGCTTATTTGTTAAATAAAAGATTGTATAACCTAAAAAAAAGACTCTAGTTATGCTATTCGGACATTTAGAAAAGAACACATATACGCCCGTCGTTGGCAATGTTAAGTTCCAGATTAAATGTTTTTCAAAGGGAAACAATTAAAAGAAAAATAACAGAGGGTTACGAGCCTTTATAATATACATTCATTAGATCATGTTGAAGATTTGTTTCAACATTTCCTTGTTGAACACGTAATAATTTGAAAGTTATTAGCCACAACCACTTGTAAAAGGCAAGGTTAAGTTCCAGGTTATACCTTTCTTCAAAGGGGAGTATTGCAAACAATATGAACCAGAGAGTTATAGGCCTTTATCAGATGTGTTCATTGGATCATGCTGAAAATGTATACAAAGTTTCATCGTTGTACACCTTATATGTTGAAAGTTATTAGCTACAATTAGTTGTCAAAGTTAACGGACAGACAGACGGACAACATGAGTACATAATACGTCCCTACGGGCATATAAAAATGAAGTGGAGACACTGCGCAAAAGGTCCATTGCCTGAAATATAGAATTTTCAGTATCACATTTTACACATAGTTGGTAAATATTTGTTTTACGCAAGTCGCAAGACACAACCACTGTAAACACACCGTCTCATGCAGAGGGGTAGGACTCCACGCCCATCCCACCCCCTCATTCATATTCATTTTGTCATTTTTTGTTCATGCTCATTAAAGGCCTTCATCATGGCCCCTGTATTGTTTCAGATGCCATCATGGGCCCTGCATGGTTTCAGGTGCCATCTCGCTCACATCACTAAGAGTAGTGGCAGAAAAACAATAAACGTGGCTCCAGCGTAAATGGAGTGTCTATAATACAATTTGCAGTTCAGGGTGAGACGGTTCTAGGCCCATTATCCATATTTTATCTCGAAATACATGGAGGATGAGCCTGGCATCTTCATGTCTGTTAGGTGCCATATAACCTTTCATGTGTTGGTGCGCCTTAAAACCCAATTCAA